>FR989966.1:11717922-11720422 GCA_905404175.1 Anthocharis cardamines
TGTGACCAGTTTCACCGCAATGGCCGCACCATTCTTGTTTCTCCGGACATGTCTTACGACCATGCCCGTAACTGAAGCAGTTGGTGCACTGTATTAGCGGTGACTGGTCCCAAACAGCCACTCTCTGGAGATCAACATATATTCTCCCGGCCTCCGTCACGTTCTTCCAGAGTTTTGGACCCATTTGTAAGACCACGTGGTTAGTTAATGGGTTCCTCGTTCTCTTGCGGTACCTGACCCGGACCCTCATCTCGTCCTCCCCCAGACAGCCAGTTAAGTTACTGTTCTGTCGGGGGAAGGCCGCGATGACCTCCTCGTCTGTTATATCCGATCTGAGGTCCCGCAGGATCACGAGTGGGTCTTTGTTGTTTGCCGGTTCGTGTTTTAAGGTTTTATCCTTAGTTATGAGGTGCGTCACCCTGTCCAGTTGGTCAGTGGTGGCGCACCCCACAACCACCTTTCCACCCCGAACCTTCCGGATCCTCTCTATTTGAAGGCCTATCTCTTTGGCGTTTATAGCTTTTTGTATCTTGGCCAGTACCTCGTCGCTCGTGTCTAGCCCATCCTCCGACCCTACTATCACCGAATATGTGGTAGTGGGTGTCTTCGGGGGAGGGCTTGTGTAGGTGTTTGCACCAGCGATTCGGCTGGCTGCAACTGCTGCATATGTCGCCGCCTGAGTTGTCGAATTTTCTATTGATTTTTCCAACTTTTTAAGTGTTCCTTTAATCTGTTGGGTTTCCTCTGTTTCTGCTTCGCTGTGTCTTTTCAGTTGTCCCAGTATTATATTTGTTTTTGTGATCACGTGTTCCATTTTCTCATTTTCTTTTTCTTTCCCCCCTGTGGAGTTTATGTTCTTCTCTATGCTCTTTAGACTGCCTTTTATTTGTTGATTCACTTCCGTTTCAGTTTCGCAGTGTCTTTTTAACTCCTTTAGCATCGTGTCTATTCTAGTGATCTTCTGATTTATCTCCTTGTTGTTCTTCTCTTCTTCTTCTATTCTTTTTTCTGTCCTACACGGTATTTGTTCCCCTCTTTCTCTAATTTCTTTTAATGTTGTGTCTATGGTTTTTCTTGTCTTTTCCAATTTCTTATTTTCTTCTTTCAATGTTCTCATCTGTTGCATTAAACTCTCCATAATGTGCTCACTTACTTCGTTTTCTGTTTCTTGTGTATCTTGGCTGTTTCCGGAACCTCCTTTCTTTGCGGATTTCTCCCTTTCGGAGTCCTTAACCAGATTGTACAGTCTCTTTACTGACTGTGTAACCGAGACTTTTATCTCGGTTTTGAGGTTCCGGGCAGCGTCAAGCATCAGTAGGGCGCTCTGTTGGACCGCGGCTGCCTCTGAGCTCCTACTTTTGTAGATTTTATTTGTAAGTTTTTCTAAAATTTTTGGGGATTTTTCCTTACTAGGGTTACTTTTGATAATAAACGTTTTATTTGTTTTCCCGGGTCCGAGTCCGAGAGACGTCGGCGAGGGAGTGGAGAAACGAGCGGCTATCTCCGGGACCAGCCTCGGTGATGAACCGCTCGATGTGCTTCCTAATGAAGCTCTTTCCCCCAACTTCTCCTCGGCCACGTCCCTGGGACGCGAAGGCCCGGCTACAGGAGATTTTTCAATTGCTATAATGGGGTCGTTGGCGGTGGTTGCCATGGTAAGCCTCTTAATGGGGGTGCGAGTGCACATTTTCGGCTCGTAGGCTCGTCAAATTTATCACTTATGCTAATAAGGCCACCAATAGGGCGGTTGTCTTAAAAAGCTTAATCTACTTAAAACTAATAAGGCCACCAATAGGGTGGTTGTCCTTATATAATAATTAATAATAATTACAATAATAATAATAATTGAATAATAATAATAATTGAAATAATTGAAATATCAAATAATTAAAATAATAATAATAATTAATTAATAAATAATAAAATAACAATTATAAAATAATAACTACAATAATAATTTCAATAATTTCAATAATTATATCTATTCAGTCTTTTGCGCAATAGGGCGCTGGTCTTATCCTAGTACGGTAGGCCCAATAAGGCTTACCGTGTCAATTAAAAACTAACTTAAAAACTAACTTAACCTAAGTCTCAGTCGATCACAGTTTTCACTGCTTGTCTATTTGGGAGGGGTTGAGGGAGGGGTAGGGGTGGTTTGGGTCCTCGGCTTATGCTCCAAAGGACTGGGCGCTTTATGCCGAGTTGTTTGAGCCCAAACTCGGGGGGTCTAGGGTAATTGGTACAGGAGTTAGGATTTGGGGGGTGTTTTGGGGGTTGGGGGGGTATGTGGGGTCTGGGGTGGATGAATAGGCAAGCAGCTACTTAAATTAATCTAAATTCTAACTTAAGCGCTAAATATGTCGGGAAGGGTGAGCTCTGTGGGGATTTCCGGGGGGGGAGGGGGAGGGGGAGGGTGTGGGGTACCGTTGGATAGGTCTTATTTAGGCCGAGTTTACTGTGTATACGTATACTACGTATACACGTCTAACGTTATTTTTGG
>FR989966.1:11727922-11755422 GCA_905404175.1 Anthocharis cardamines
TTTATAATCTGTATAGTTTTTTGCAAGATTCGCAGTTTTAAGCCGTATTTTTCTTGACATATTTAATTTTTATTTAGTTTTTTGTACTTCTTATGTTTTTTCGATGTATAATAATTATGGAAGTATTTTAAGTTTTTATGGTTTTTTGTATATATTTATTTGTTTTCTACACAGTTTTTCTTAATTTCTAAATTTCTTATTTTCTATTTTCTTATTACTAGCTTACATTATTTTAATTTTGTTAGTTATGTTTACATTATTGATTTTGATGTATTGACATCTAATTGCTATTACTTATAATTGAATTGTAAGTGTTTCTTATGCTACTTATGCTACTTAGAATAGTATACATTGTTTTCTTATTCATTAAAACTCTTTTACATTTTTATTCTTACTAGACTATTTATTGTCTATGTTTTTTACAGGATTTATATATGTATGTTTTTATTTGTTTCAATAGAAGTTTTTCATTGTTATATTTTCTTACTATTTAAATTAGTTTTTATGTTTGGTTGAGTATTTTATATTTTACTTTTTATTGATGTTATGTCTTTATTATTATTTGCTGGTTTTCTTGTTATATTACACAAGTCTTTATAATCTGTATAGTTTTTTGCAAGATTCGCAGTTTTAAGTCGTATTTTTCTTGACATATTTAATTTTTATATTTAGTTTTTTGTACTTTTTATGTTTTTGCGATGTATAATAATTATGGAAGTATTTTAAGTTTTTATGATTTTTTGTATATATTTATTTATTTTCTGATTGTCTTTATTTGTTTGTTATTTAACTTCCATTGTGAGTTGTTTTATTTTAAATATGTTGTTTGTTTTTATTTTGTTTGGAGTTCTTTTATATGTATTCTATCCCGGTCCGCGCGATAATGTCCCACTTTATGCGGATGGGGCACTGTGCGTCAAATGCGTTGTGATTAGCTGATTTTGTGTTTGAGTTTTCTGCTATGCAGTTTGCGCATGTTGGTATTTTGCCTTCTGTGAACGCTGGGCATTCATTCTTCTTGTGTTTTCCGCCACAGTGGGAACATTTTTCGTGTTCTTCTGTACATTGGCTTTTGCAATGGCCGTATTTTAAGCACTTAGTGCATTGCCTGAGAGGTGAGTGGTCCTCTACTTGGACTCTTTGTAAATCTATGAAGAGTGTACCACTCTTCATAGAGTAGTCCCAGATTTCTTTCGGAGTTCGTATGACTACGTGTTCGAGTAGTGGGTCTTTAGTTTTGATTCTAAACAATATCTTGAAATCTTCCATTTTGTCCTGAGGTAAGTCTATGTGATTTTGGTGTTTTAGGGCTATAATTATGTCTTCCTGTGTGGTGTTTTTTATTAAATTTTTAATTTTTATGATAGGTGATTTATTTTTAAGGTTAGTGGTGATGAATTTATTTTTGTGTTTTCCGAGTGTGTTTTTAATTTTATCTATGTCCGTTTTGTTTTCACATGCTATGGTTATTTGTGCGTCTTTTATTTTTCTTACTTTCACTATATTGAGTCCTTGTTCTTTGGCTTTAATTATGTTTTTTACTATTCCTATTGTTTCTTCGGCTGTATTGGATTCATCTTTGGACTGTACTTTTATAGTGTGTAGTGTAGGTCGAGTTAATTCTGCGTGTTTTGTTTTGAGTTTTTCTGCGTACGTGGGAATTTTATTTGTGGTTTGTGTTATTTGTGTTAAGTGCTGTTCCAGCAATTTTTGATGATTTTTAAGTTGTACTATTAGTTCTTTTTCTAAGTTTTCTTTGCTATTTTCTGTATTTTGGCGACTGCTAATGTCTCTAGTTTTTGTTTTAATTGGAGTGGATTGAAGTATTGTGGTAGAAGAAATTCTTAATGCATCCTCCATGATCGATGTTGTTTCATCCTCTAATTCCTCCAATGTTTTCTCTATGCATATTATGTTTTTTAGTATCATATCTTTTAATTCTGTCTTTAGATTTCTCGATTTTTCAACTGCTGTCATTATTTCGCTCATACAAAATGTTATTTTTTCGAAATGCATTTTCCTGCTGCCTTTTGTGGGTCTTTTTATGATTGCAGAAGGTTGCTCGCAATCTGAGTCTAAGTAATCGTTGGATGTATTTGGGTCTGACATTTTACAAGTTTTTATTTTTAAACAATTTTTATATTAAGAAGTGTGTGCAGGGATAGGGGGGGTAGGGGGGGAATTTGTAGGGGCCAATCTATTCGCCTTGGTTGGATGAATAAAATGAGCCCAAACTCGATGGGTCTAGGATGAAGGGGGAGGAAGTTAGGTTCTGGGGGGGTGGGGGAAGGTGTGGGGGGGAATCTGTCGGAGCCGATCGATTCGCCTCGAGGAGACGGTTCTTTTAAGCCCAAACTTGGGGGGTTTGGGAAAAGGGGGGAGGAAGTTGGGTTCTGCGGGGGTGAGGTAGCAAAAAGTTTGATTGCGGGGGGGGAGGAAATTGGGTTTCGTGGGGTATGGATAGGTATAGGATTTATGTTTTTTGGATCTAAGAGGGTGGGGGAAGGTGGGGGGGGAAATCTGTCAGGGCCAATCGATTCGTCTCTAAGAGACGTTTCTTTTGAACCCAAACTTGGGGGGTTTGGGAAAAGGGGGGAGGAAGTTGGGTTCTGCGGGGGTGAGGTAGCAAAAAGTTTGATTGCGGGGGGGGAGGAAATTGGGTTTCGTGGGGTATGGATAGGTATAGGATTTGGGTTTTTTGGATCTAAAAGGGTGGGGGAAGGTGGGGGGGGAAATCTGTCAGGGCCGATCGATTCGTCTCTAAGAGACGTTTCTTTTGAACCCAAACTTGGGGGGTTTGGGAAAAGGGGGAAGGAATTGGGTATCGCGGGGGTGGGGTACTATGGATATAGGGGAAGGGTATGGGTCGGCACACACTTAGCTATGAAAAAGTTAAAATTATTAAAAATTTTAATATTTAATTAATATTATTTGCCGACACACTCTTGACCAAAAATTTTGTCAGGCGGCACACTCCTGACTGAATGAATTGTATGAAATTTGTGAATTTATATAGATATTTAAGAAATAACACGCTTGACCAAAAATTTGTGAATAATATCACCCTTAGCCGTTTTTAATTTTGTATGGAGAAAAATATTTGATTTTAAAAATGTTAAATTATAGGTTTCTAATTGTCCGATTTTAATAAATTTGGTATCAAATGAAAGGGGGTTTAAAGAGGTTTTTTATAGACTAATAATATTTAATAAATGCCTTATATCCTTGCTCTGAGACACGACCAATTTAAATATTGTTTTTTACTGGTTACCGAGTATGTTTTCTAGATTTTATTTGAGATGGGTGAAAAATTTTGAAAAACTAAGCTGTAGATATAATTACTATTTGTTAACTTTAAAAGGATGTATTTTTAAATTTTAAGATTTTTTAATATTGTAAAAAGTAAGTAATAGTACCAACTTAGGTTGACCTGTGACGCTTGTTGTTTAGTTTACTAAAATGTCTCTCATTACAAAACTATATGGCATTTTACAATTATTTTTGAACACTTATATTAGATATTATTATAGCTTACTATTTTTGCCTTCTTCTGCCTGATCGGAGGATTTTCTGAATTTTCAGCACGATTGAAGTCTTGAGGCCCGTAGGTGTTGAGGGGTCAATCCGAGAAAAACGCTTGTATCTCCTGGAGTTTTTGTCCAGGGAAGATGGTGCTGGTGTCAGGCGGTAGCTCTCACCTTCGCCGAGCAGGATCCAGAAGATTGTTGACTCCTCGGTAGTTCTGGAGTCGTGGTGACCCTGTATGGGTTTTTGCCATGTATCTCCGGAACCGCTATTCGGAAAAATCCAAATGAGGTATCAGGAGAAGGGTATTGACGAGCACTATTTATTGCACTTATCACATATATATGATGTCGATCTTATTTTTGAGCCGCACGCACTTTTATATTTTCACAAATGGAAACTTCAATAACTTTTGACCCTGGAGTCATACGAAGACACTTTTTGCACTGTTGGAAACCACTAATTAACGCGCATCTTTTGGTGTATGATACGTATTTTTACGATTTTATTTGTTTACTTTGCACTATTTTGATCGCGGAGCTCGCAATTTCGCAGCTAGCGGTTTGGGACTTCGTTTGCGACTGGTTAGGTTAGGTTAGGTTAGGTTAGGTTAGGTTAGGTTAGGTTAGGTTAGGTTAGGTTAGGTTAGGTTAGGTTAGGTTAGGTTAGGTTAGGTTAGGTTAGGTTAGGTTAGGTTAGGTTAGGTTAGGTTAGGTTAGGTTAGGTTAGGTTAGGTTAGGTTAGGTTAGATTAGGTTAGGTTAGGTTAGGTTAGGTTAGGTTAGGTTAGGTTAGGTTAGGTTAGGTTAGGTTAGGTTAGGTTAGGTTAGGTTAGGTTAGGTTAGGTTAGGTTAGGTTAGGTTAGGTTAGGTTAGGTTAGGTTAGGTTAGGTTAGGTTAGGTTAGGTTAGGTTAGGTTAGGTTAGGTTAGGTTAGGTTAGGTTAGGTTAGGTTAGGTTAGATTAGGTTAGGTTAGGTTAGGTTAGGTTAGGTTAGGTTAGGTTAGGTTAGGTTAGGTTAGGTTAGGTTAGGTTAGGTTAGGTTAGATTAGGTTAGGTTAGGTTAGGTTAGGTTAGGTTAGGTTAGGTTAGGTTAGGTTAGGTTAGGTTAGGTTAGGTTAGGTTAGGTTAGGTTAGGTTAGGTTAGGTTAGGTTAGGTTAGGTTAGGTTAGGTTAGGTTAGGTTAGGTTAGGTTAGGTTAGGTTAGGTTAGGTTAGGTTAGGTTAGGTTAGGTTAGGTTAGGTTAGGTTAGGTTAGGTTAGGTTAGGTTAGGTTAGGTTAGGTTAGGTTAGGTTAGGTTAGGTTAGGTTAGGTTAGGTTAGGTTAGGTTAGGTTAGGTTAGGTTAACAGCGTATGTAGCCTTGCGGTCGCACGTTCATCCGTAAGAGCATACGTCCTGGGTTCGATTCCCGGGTTGGTCACTATGTGTTATTCGCTTTTAAAAGTGTTATAATAAATTGTGATCAATGTTTGAGAAACTTGAGGGATGTTTGAAGCCCGGAAGGGTGGATAACATAAAATTGTGGTGGAAAGTTTGAAACCTGTGCAGACGGCACGAAAGGTGGATAACTAACCTGAGTGGGGCCAGCCTAGCTGGCTAAACTTTTTAACAGCGTATGTAGCCTTGCGGTCGCACGTTCATCCGTAAGAGCATACGTCCTGGGTTCGATTCCCGGGTTGGTCACTATGTGTTATTCGCTTTTAAAAGTGTTATAATAAATTGTGATCAATGTTTGAGAAATTTGAGGGATGTTTGAAGCCCGGAAGGGTGAATAACATAAACTGTGGTGGAAGTTTGAAACCTGGGCAGACGGCTAATAGGTGGATAACTAACATGAGTGGTGTCATTAAGTTGACTAAACTTTTAACAGCGTATGTAGCCTTGCGGTCGCACGTTCATCCGTAAGAGCATACGTCCTGGGTTCGATTCCCGGGTTGGTCACTATGTGTTATTCGCTTTTAAAAAGTGTTATAATAAATTGTGATCAATGTTTGAGAAACTTGAGGGATGTTGGAAACCCGGAAGGGTGGATAACATAAAACTGTGGTGGAAAGTTTGAAACCTGTGCAGACGGCACGAAAGGTGGATAACTAACCTGAGTGGGGCCAGCCTAGCTGGCTAAACTTTTTAACAGCGTATGTAGCCTTGCGGTCGCACGTTCATCCGTAAGAGCATACGTCCTGGGTTCGATTCCCGGGTTGGTCACTATGTGTTATTCGCTTTTAAAAGTGTTATAATAAATTGTGATCAATGTTTGAGAAATTTGAGGGATGTTTGAAGCCCGGAAGGGTGAATAACATAAACTGTGGTGGAAGTTTGAAACCTGGGCAGACGGCTAATAGGTGGATAACTAACATGAGTGGTGTCATTAAGTTGACTAAACTTTTTAACAGCGTATGTAGCCTTGCGGTCGCACGTTCATCCGTAAGAGCATACGTCCTGGGTTCGATTCCCGGGTTGGTCACTATGTGTTATTCGCTTTTAAAAGTGTTATAATAAATTGTGATCAATGTTTGAGAAATTTGAGGGATGTTTGAAGCCCGGAAGGGTGAATAACATAAACTGTGGTGGAAGTTTGAAACCTGGGCAGACGGCTAATAGGTGGATAACTAACATGAGTGGTGTCATTAAGTTGACTAAACTTTTTAACAGCGTATGTAGCCTTGCGGTCGCACGTTCATCCGTAAGAGCATACGTCCTGGGTTCGATTCCCGGGTTGGTCACTATGTGTTATTCGCTTTTAAAAGTGTTATAATAAATTGTGATCAATGTTTGAGAAATTTGAGGGATGTTTGAAGCCCGGAAGGGTGAATAACATAAACTGTGGTGGAAGTTTGAAACCTGGGCAGACGGCTAATAGGTGGATAACTAACATGAGTGGTGTCATTAAGTTGACTAAAAACTTTTTGAAAACTTTTTAGAGGTATAACTTCTATGTTACTTGACGGACCTCTGTACTTTTTCGACGGTATGCTGTCGGGACAAATTGTTTGTAACATAATAATTTGTTTCCGCGGCGTTCTATCGGTGGATTTAAATGTTTTCGAAGTTTTTATTTTTATGATAAAAATTTCGGTTATGTTGACGATCTACTGGTTTTTAGTTTGGTTATAATTTTTTCTTGGCTGTACTTTTCTACCTGGTTTTGACGTTACCTTCTAAGGCCGCGTCGACTCCATAGGTACATTTAGTTAGGTTCTTAAGATTTCTTAGTTCTAGTGGTGTGTTCATAGTATTTAGTTTTTTCGCCTTTCAACAAATTACGTTGAAACTACTAAGTTAGTTTTTATAGGGTTAAGATTAGATATTATTGTAGTATTTTGTTGGTTGTTCGTCGGGAAGCGTCGTGTGCACTTGCAAACTTCGTTTTTCCCGCGACTTTGGCTATTTTCTTAGTTTTTACGCTAGTTTTAGTCAATATTTGGTGGTTTTATATAATGTTTGTAGTTTTAAGCAAATATTATTGTTAAGTTTGTGTTTCTCTATTTATAAATAATGGAGAGTGAATCAGAATCGAGTGTTTCTGGTCTTGGGAGGCCCCGCACGCGGGGATTTACGAGGTGTACGTCAAACACCGTCGATTTGGCGAGCGATACGGAAACCGAGGAATCGGCTTCGGGGAGGTATCTGAAGAAGAGAACTCCCGCCCATGATGTTGGCCTTGCCAAGGCCAGAAAGGCCTTAGATAAGGCCAAGGAAGCCACAGCTGCGGCCATTTTTGAGCGGCATCTGAGGAAAACGGTCAGGAACCAGGTTCCCAGACCGGTTTTGGGGCAGGCGCCGGAAGACGCCGTTCTAAATGAGGAGCTGGAGTCCTTAGGTACCCCAGACATAATGGACAGGGCTGCCAAAAGGGCCCATAGAATTACGGAGATAGCGCTGAAAAGCGGCAATCTCAAGGGGGATCTAATGCGGGACCTAAAGGTCGCCGCAAAAGATATGAAAGAGATGGTTGACATCCTTTCTCGAAGGTCCGTGGCAGAGGAGACCCTCCGTCTACAAACGGACAACAATAGGATGAGAGCACACATCTCCGATCTGGAGATGCAACTGAAGGCGCTTAGGAGAGACTTCTCTGAGCGAACGTCACCTGCCGTGGCGACTGTTGAGACTGCTTCGCCGGCACAAGGGGCATCAAAAGACTTCGCCGAAGAGCTGCAGCTCTTCGGCGAAGGCCTGCAGGCCAAAATACTGCGGTCTGTCGGTGATATGGTGGAGGCAAAGCTGGCGAGGATCGAGAATCGGCTTCTGCCAGCGGCGATCATTCGCCCACCTCTGGCGGCATCCCGTGATAGGGAAACGCCGTGTTCCCAAGGAACAAGTGTGATGGTCAGCGCAACCCCAGCGCCAGCCCCCGTCGACCAAGATCAAGGCGGAAGCTGGGCTCTGGTTGCTGCAAGAGGGAAAGGGAAAGGAGTAGGAAAGAAGACAAAGAGTCACCCTACTCCAACGGTTGCCCCCAAGAAGGCAACCAAGACGGCACAGCCAGCGGCACAGCCGGTGGCACAGCCAGCAGCATCGACTTCGAAAGCTGCGACCAAGCCAGCGGCTGGCAAAAAGAAGGCTAAGAAGTCGGCTTCAAAAAAGAAGAAGCCGGCTCCAAAGAAGATGCCGAAGCTCACTGCTCCTCGCTCAGCGGTAGTTGTCGTGACGTTGAACCAGGAGGCAGTGGAGAGGGGGGCTACATATGCCTCCATCATTGCAAAGGCAAAAGGTGGCATCAAGCTGGCGGATCTGGGGATCGACCAGGTCCAAATCAGACAGTCGGCTACGGGGGCCCGGATATTCGAATTACCGGGCTCTCAAAGCAACGAGAAGGCTGACTCCCTTGCGGAGAAGCTTCGTGGGATCCTCGCAGAAGATGCGAAGGTGGATCGTCCCACAAAGCGAGTGGACATCCGCATTGGAGGACTGGACGACAGTGTGACGGTGGAAGAAGTGGTGGCGGCAGTTTCTGCCAAGGGAGGATGCCCGCCCGACTCCGTAAGGGCGGGTGAGCTCAAAAGGGGCGACAACGGGATGGGGGCAATACTCATCCAGTGCCCCGTCCCCGCTGCGAAAAAGGTGGCAGAAGGAAGGCTTCTTGTGGGGTGGAGCTCCGCCCAAATCAAGGTTTTGGAGGTGCGCCCCATGCGCTGTTACAAGTGCATGGGATTAGGGCACACCAAGGACAAATGCCCCTCAGAGAAGAACCGTAGCGATCTCTGCTTCCGGTGCGGCAAAGCAGGGCATAAGGCGGCCACGTGTACGGCGGAGGTGCACTGCGCAATATGCGCGGATGGTGGAAGGCCCTCAGGGCATATAATGGGGGGGAGGTCCTGCAAACCTCCCACCATTAAAAAGAAGGCGGCCTCCAAGGCCAAAGCGCCTACTCCAGAGGCAGCGCAGATGGCGTCTGGAGAAAATGATATGTCGTCCTAATGTCCAGCACGACTATCAATTTTCTCCAGACGAACCTCAACCACTCCGCGGGGGCACAGGACCTCTGGCTTCAGACCATGGCGGAGTGGGGTATCGATTTAGCAATGGCTGCGGAACCGTATCTAGTGGCTCCGCAGCCGCATTGGATCGGTGACAACACTGGGTCGGTCGTAGTCGTTACGCGGCCTGGTGGCCCCCCCCTCACTGTCTTAGAGAGAGGGGAAGGATATGTGGTAGTGGAGTGGAGAAAGTGGATCATCGTTGGGGCCTACTTCTCCCCGAACAGACCACTGAGGGAGTTCGATGCCTTCACGGACATCCTGGGTCAAGCGATACATCGAGCTCGACCCAAGCCAGTGGTCATGATGGGAGATCTCAATGCGAGGTCTCAGGTGTGGGGGGACACTGTCTCCAACGCTAGAGGCAGTTCGGTAGAGGAGTGGATGGCAGAGATGGGGCTTTCTCTCCTCAACTGTGGGAACACTCCCACCTGCGTAAGGTCACAAGGCCAGTCCGTGGTGGACGTGTCCTTTGCATCGCCCGTAGTAGCGCGGGCGATAAGCAACTGGAGGGTAGAAGGGGATGTGGAAACTCTCTCAGATCACCGCTACATCAGATTTGAGATTTCCACATCCTCTGAAATGCGCGAGCCAGCCGGTCGCCGAGAAGCCTTCCCGCGGTGGATCATTGGCCGTCTGGACCGGGACATGGCGGAAGAGGCGGCACTCGTGCAAGCATGGGTGGCACCAGCTGCCCCAGTGTTGGATGTCAACGATGGGGCTGCGCAATTCCAGGCGGAGGTCGCCGAGGTATGCAATGCGGCGATGCCGAAGGCTAGAGGCTGCCGCCCGCCACGTCGCGCAGTCTACTGGTGGAACCAGCGGATTGCCGAACTGCGACAGACGTGTGGGGAGGCAAGGAGGGCGTACCTCAGGTGCAGACGAAGGGCCTTCCGACAGCCACTGGAGGAAGAGCAGCTCCACTCTGCGTACACGGAGCTCAAAAAAGAGCTCCAGCTGACAATCAGCGGGGCAAAGGAGGAGGCGCGTGAAGGTATGCTGGAGGGTCTCAACAAGGATCCGTGGGGGCGTCCATATCGCTCCGCGCGGAAGAAGTTACAGGGAGTCGGCACCCCTCTAACTGAGACCCTCCCAGCAGAATTCGTAGGGAGAGTGGTGGCAGAGTTGTTCCCTCCGGCATCGAATGTTACAACTCCCAGAATGGCCGTGGAAGAGCAGAGTGAGGAAGAGGGAAATGAGGAGGTGCGCAGTGTTACTGATGCGGAAATGGAGTCGGCAATGGACCGTCTCAAGACTAGGAGGAAGGCGCCGGGGCCAGACGGAGTGCCCAGCCGGGTTCTGGCCCTTGCACTCACACACATGGGGGAGAAGTTTCGGGAACTGCTCAACGCATCCTTCCGCACGGGGCAGTTCCCGAAGCCTTGGAAGGAGGGGCGTCTGTGCCTACTTAAGAAGGAGGGTCGTTCTCCAGACTCTCCATCAGCCTTCCGGCCAATTGTCCTGCTGGACGAGGCCGGGAAGCTGCTGGAGAAGATCGTGGCGGAGAGGGTCAACAGGCACATGTCTGAAGTGGGGCCTAATCTCGCGGACGCCCAGTACGGGTTTAGGGCGGGCCGCTCAACGCTGGACGCCATCACAGCGTTGAAGCGGCACACGGAGCAGGTCGTAGATAACGGGGGAAAGGCATTGGCGGTGTCTCTTGACATCGCCAATGCATTCAATAGCCTGCCTCTCAATGTCATCAGGGAGGCCCTTGCATATCATGGGCTGCCGAGATATCTCCAGCGCCTGATAGGCAGTTATCTGGAAGGGAGGACAATCGCTTACGCTGATGTCTCAGGCAGGATAGTCCGGCGATCGATGGAGTGCGGCGTTCCTCAGGGTTCCGTCCTTGGACCCCTGCTTTGGAATGTTGGCTACGACTGGGTGCTCAGAAGCGCGCTCCTTCCCAGGATGCGCGTTTTCTGCTACGCTGATGACACCCTGGTCGTAGCCAGTGGAGAAACATTTCAGGAGGTCGCAGACCTGGCCTCCATAGGAACGTCGCTTGTGGTGGAGAGGATCGGATCGCTTGGTCTAAGGGTCGCACTGGACAAAACCAGTGCGATCATGTTCCACAGACCAAGGGGAGGGCCGCCCCCGGGAGCGGCAATCAACATCGATGGCGTCCGCGTCCGAGTAGGGTCCAATTTTAAGTACCTAGGTTTAATATTGGACGGGCGCTGGAAATTTGAGGCCCATTTTCAGGCTCTGGGCCCGAAACTGGTTAGCGCGGCAGGCGCACTTGGGCGCCTACTACCGAATTTGGGTGGCCCCGACCAAAGCTGCCGCAAGTTATATTGCGGTGTGTTGCGCAGCATGGCGCTGTACGGGGCCCCCATATGGGCAGAATCGTTGTCGGCCCACAACAGGAGGCAGTTGCGTAGGCCGCAGCGGGTCATTACAACGCGCGCGGCCCGCTGCTACAGAACGGTGTCGTTCGCTGCGGCATGCGTTCTAGCAGGAACACCCCCCTGGGAGCGAGAAGCGGAAGTTCTCGCAGCCGCCTATCGCTTCCGGGAGGAGCGTACTCAGGGAGGGAATCGCTTGTCAGGCGAAGAGGCAGCGCTGGTTCGGCGGTTAATGGCGGAAGCAGTCCTGCGCAGGTGGGGTGAAGACCTGGTCGATCCGGTGGCAGGGATTCGGACAATTGGGGCTATTCGCCCAGTCCTTCCAGACTGGGTGAAAAGAAAAAAGGGTGCCATGACATACCGTCTTGCGCAGGTACTGTCCGGACATGGCTGTTTCGGGCGGTACCTGCACAAGGTTGCAAGAAGGGAACCAACACCGGTATGTCATGAGTGCGGCGCCGAGGAGGACACGGCGCAGCACACGTTAGAGGAATGCACTCGATGGTCGCGGCGTCGCCACGATTTGATCAGTGTTGTCGGAAGGGACCTCGATCTGCCCAGCTTAATTACGTCGATGCTGGGCAGTAACGAGTCGTGGTGTGCAATGGTCTCCTTTTGCGAGGACGTAATCTCGCAAAAGGAGACAGCGGAGAGACAACGAGAGTCCTCCGCAGCAAACGGCTTAAGGGCCAGGAGATCAGGGCAGAGAAGGAGGAGGTTCGCGCACCTCCTCCCGCCCAACTAATAATGATGTGGTCGTAGGACCAGACGCCGAGGTCCCGGTAGCATGCGAGAGCGATCCCGTGGGCCTCAACATGGCGGACAAATTGGAGGGTCAATAGAGGAGGGTTTTAGTGGGTAGGGGTCACCAGGCTGTCTGATTAGCAGACAGTCGTGAGTGACTTTAACCCCACACTCCCCCAGCATTGCACTGACCCGCTGGGAGGGGGGGCGAGATTTAACACCCACTCCGCCCCCCTAGGCAATAAGGCGCTTTCCCCCTCTTAAAAAAAAAAAAAAAAAAAAAAAAAAAAGGGTAGGTTAGGTTAGGTTAGGTTAGGTTAGGTTAGGTTAGGTTAGGTTAGGTTAGGTTAGGTTAGGTTAGGTTAGGTTAGGTTAGGTTAGGTTAGGTTCCCCCCCACCGCAGATGTCCATTCCTGCGGCCCCAAGGCTTGTCGCGCCGGGGGGGCCCGAACCGCCGAGTTTCAAGACTTTTATAGGGGCGGTTTATGGTACAATCGTCCCTATTTCTGTCTTATAACTCGGTGGTCGCGAATTGGGAGGGCGAGGGTTGCCGGTCCATCCATTTTGGATGCGCCGGTAAGACTCGCCTTTAAGTTTCACATCCCTTTGCTTTGTGATCGGCGTCGCAAGTGATTGGTTCAGTGAAAAGGGAGAAGGGCCTTTTGCCCGATGTACTTTTGTACTTAGTTTGTGGCCCTTTTGGGCGCGTACTTTCTCATAGTGCGCTAAGGTGATGGCTGTACAGCCGTTACTGCGCGGCGGGCCGGCGGCAGCGAGTTGCTGCTGCTGGTTAGGAGTTTCGGCTCCCCGTCGGGCGACCTGTTAACCGATGCGATTGTCGTGGATCATGTCTCGCGGATCGCATCGGACCAGGGGGCTCGCCTTAACCGGCCGGCCCAAGTGGAAGGAAAACCACAATAATAAACCCTGAATGTGCATGCGCTGGGGCGCCCTTAAGGGCCTCGCGCGGCGCTGCACCCCCGCTCTCCCGCAGGGGGAGTGGGTGTTCGGCCAGTATGTCGGACCGCTAGCGGCCAACCCGCGGACAACACCCGCCGTCCGCGGTGTATCAGGGTTACCCGGGTGCAGGGGCCTCCGCTCGGGTGGACTTGTTATATCCCCCAGTACGTATTAAAAAGGCATTCCATTCCCTCGGGTGTGGGTGTCGGGGCGATCCACTTATGTGGTAAGCTCCAAAACCTTGATGAATGATGGAGTACAACATAAATAAAAATACAAATGACGAAAGGGAGGAGTTAGGTTTAAGTATGAAGAGAGAGTTGAGAGTGCGGGTCGAGCGAACGCCGACGCCGATCCCCACCCTCGGAGATGCGAAAGTTTTGGGCCGATCAAAGGCCGTTGAAACACTTTCAGACTCGGACGATGGATCGATGGTCAGTGTACCATCTGACGCATCGATTCACCTGTCCGGGTACGGAAGCGGCGAGTCCAGGGACACGCGAATGAGCCGGTTCTGGAGAGAACGAAGGCTCAAAAGAGTTAGGTCGTCTGGAGAAGAAGGTAGCTCCACGGACACCCCATCAAAGTCTACACGGAGAACCGAAAGAAGAGGTCGTCCGCCCACAACGGGTGATTACGTTGGATTGGCGGCGGCCAAACAGGCCTACCTGAAGGCCCAAGAAGAGGAAATTAAGGCCCGCGCCGAAGCCGAGCTCATGGAGTCGGTCGCGGAGGCCCGCAGAACCCGGTCGGCGCTGTCGCTGACGGTTGGGTCAGAGGCGGCCCCGAGTGGGTCTACTGCTAATACCGAAGTTAACACGGCAGCCAATGCATTAAAACGTATTGAGACTAGCCTCGAGGTCGTAAACAAGGTGGCCAGGGGTTCCTCTAATCTTAAGGGGACCTTTGTGCGTGCCCTCAAAGATGCCGCAAAGGCAATAAAAGAAGATTCTGCAGTGCTCGCTCAGCAAACCCTCTCTGAGGAAACACGGGCACTGCGGGAAGACAATGATCGTCTGCGCCGACAGTTGGATGATGTACAGAAGCAGATGAAGGAGCTCCAACTCCAGATGCTGAAGGTACCTCAAGCGCAGACGCAGAGCCCGGATTTGGAAGAGCTGGAGGCTCGCATTTATAGGAATGTCGGAGTCAGGATAGACGCCCGAATAGAGGGTCTGGAGCCCCGGTTGGGTCCCGCACCGAGACTTCGGCCCCCACTCGCGGCGGACATAAGGAGACAAAGCAGGGAAAAAACGGTTAACTCACCAACAACTCGAGTGGTCCGTGTGCCGTCCCTGGATGCTGCACGTGCGGCTCCGGTTGAGACTGCCATGGACACTGATGACGTCCCTGCACCTGAAACAGAGAAAGTTAAGAAGAAGAATAATAGGAAGAAGAAACAGGAGAAGACAGCCGGGAAGGGCAGAGGGGTGGCTAAAGTGGTTCCGTCCACTTCTAATACCACACGTCCACCTGTCCCAGCTGCCCCCTCCCAAGGAAACCTCCCCTCTCGTCCGCCAAATCCCGAGACGGAAGAAAGCGCCTGGGTCAAGGTGGGCAAGAAGGGACGCCCGGAAAAGCAGACGGCGCAACCCAAAGCGCTCCCAACAACATCAAGAGCGCTTCAGGCGCAAAAGTCTAATAAAAAGAGAGAGACAAGGGCCCAATCTAGGTCGTTTAGGTTCCCAGAGGTCTCAAAGTCGAGAGGCAAACCAGCGCCCAGACTCAAGGCGACTAGATCTTCGGCGGTAACGATCACTCTGTCGAAAGAAGCCCAGGAGAAAGGAATGTCCTACGCCGAGGTCATGAGAGAAGCCAGACAAAAGGTGGACCTTCAGGACCTCGGCTTAGAATCAGTACGGTTCCGGCGCGGCGTAACAGGAGCCGCAATCTTACATATACCAGGGACAAATAAAGACGGCGTTGCAGACTCCCTCGCGGAGAAGTTAAAGGAAGCGCTGAACAAGGATGGAATTAAGATCGCCAGACCTTATAAGTCGACGAGCGTCCGAATCTCTAACTTGGACGACTCTGTGACATCGGAAGATGTAACGTCTGCCGTGTCACGAAAAGGAGAATGTCCGGCGGAACAGGTTCGCGTTAGCGGTATCCGCCCGGATCGCAGCGGACTTTTTGCAGCCTGGGTAACTTGTCCAACCAGTGCTGCCAAGAAACTGACGGAAGGGAGACTGCTGATTGGCTGGGTGGCGGCGCGAGTCGTGATCCAGAAACCTCGAGATCTGAGGTGCTACAGGTGTCTCGAAGGCGGTCACGTCGCGGGCCGTTGCTCAGCTGAAGATCGAAGCCAGCTTTGCCTGCGATGCGGGAAGCCTGGCCACAAGGCGGCCGAATGCCAGGACAAACCACAGTGTAGCCTCTGCTCCTCAGCGGGCAGGAAAGCAGACCATCGTTTGGGGGGTAAATCATGCTCGGCCCCCAAAAAGCGGGTCTCAAGGAGAGTGCCACCCAAAAAGAACAGCGCACCCCCCCAGCCGAGTGGGGAAAATATGGAGATGGAGGTGATCGTTGGGGACCAAAATTAGATGGCCCTCAAAATCTTACAGTCCAATTTAAACCACTGCGCCAGGGCTCAGGACCTTTACAACCAGAGTCTGGCGCAGTGGTCTATCAACATCGGCATCGTCGCGGAGCCATATCTGGTTCCCGACAGGAACAACTGGGTCGGCGATGACGACAATCTGGCAGCCATCGTCGTCTCGAATAATTCAGACGCGCCTCTCAACATCGTCGCGACGCGTCGCGGTCACGGATGCGTGGCCGCCAAGTTTGATAGGTTAGCCGTTGTATCGGCGTACTTTTCTCCCAACCGGACTCTACCGGAATTTGAAGAGTTTCTTTCGGACGTAACATCCCTCGTTCGTTGGTGCGGTCCACTCAATGTGCTGGTCGCCGGGGACCTCAACGCCAAATCTATGGCGTGGGGGTCCTCGGTGACTGACGCTCGAGGTGACGCAGTGCTGGAGTGGCTTGCGGAATTGGACTTGGTCCCGGTCAATAGGGGCTCTGTCCACACATGTGTCAGGGAGCAGGGCGGGTCGGTCGTCGATGTCACCTTTGCGTCGCCCGCCCTCGCACAGCGCGTTGTAAATTGGAGAGTGATGACAGGGGTGGAGACGCTCTCAGACCACCGATACATTCAGCTCAGCGTCCGCCCCTCGTCGTCGATGCCTCCGGCTCCGGAGCGTATCCCTGAAGAGATTGGCCCCAAATGGGCGTTGAAGTCACTCGACGTAGACGCCCTGGAGGTGGCCACCATAGTTAGTTCGTGGTGTCCTGTCACTGGCACACGGACTGTAGAAGAGGAGTCGGCTTGGTTCAGGGAGGCGTTCAATCTCATCTCGAACGCCTCGATGGCTAGATCACGACCAATGCCACCTCGTAATCGCGTCTATTGGTGGTCAGAAGAACTAAGTCGGCTTCGTAAGGCGTGTGCTGTGGCGCGTAGGCGCCTAAGAAGGTATAGGAGACGAAGAAGTGCAATTTACGGGGGCGAGGAAGAATCCCGCCTCCGATCAGAAGCCCAGATTGCAAAGAGGTCACTCAAGAAAGCGATAGGGGAGGCGAAGGAGCAGGCGTGGGAAGAGTTCCTCTCCACCTTGGAACTCGATCCCTGGGGACGGCCGTACAAGGCTGTCATGGCCAAACTTCGTCCCTGGGCCCCGCCTGTAACGGCCGGAATGGAGCCGTCGCTTCTTACAACAGTCGTGGCGACTCTGTTCCCGCCTTGTCTCAGTCCTTCGTCGTCTCAAACATCAGATCGCATAAGAAGACTGGCTGAGGACGCCCGGGGGGTCGAGGTACCCGAGGTGTCCGAAGCAGAGCTGGAGGTCGCAGTGGACAGGATGTCGGCGAAGAAGACCGCGCCAGGGCCTGATGGCCTCCACGGCAAAGTCCTAGCCCTGTCCCTGCGGCACGGACTCAATGAAAGGTTTCGGCACTTACTTACCGAGTGCCTCAAAAGCGGGGAGTTCCCCAATAGTTGGAAGACCGGACGGTTGGTCTTGCTCCGGAAGGAGGGGAAGCCTGCGGAGTCGCCCTCCGGATACAGGCCAATCGTCCTTCTCGATGAGGCGGGCAAAATTTTCGAACGCGTAATCTCCACGCGCATCAATCGTCATTTATCATCTGTTGGGCCGGACCTGTCGGACTGCCAATATGGCTTCCGGCAGAGAAGGTCCACCATCGACGCGATTGCCCGCCTCAGGGAGATCTCGGAGGAAACGGTGTCAAAGGGCGGGGTGGTAATCGCGGTGTCACTCGACATCGCGAACGCGTTTAACACCCTGCCCTGGAACGCAATTATGGACGGCCTACTTTACCATCAAGTGCCGTCCTACATAGTGAAAATAATAGCCGAATACTTACGCAACAGGCATATAATTTACCCCGGCAGGGACAGCTGGGGAAGGCATGATGTCAGGTGCGGTGTTCCACAGGGGTCGGTTCTGGGTCCACTCCTGTGGAACATCGGATACGATAAAGTCCTGCGGGGGGTGTTGATCCGTGGCGTGCAGGTTATATGCTACGCGGACGACACCCTCGTAGTGGCATCCGGAGATACTTTCAGAGAAGCCTCTCTCAAGGCTACAGCAGGTGTCGCTCAAGTGGTGGCTCGCATCCGCAATCTAGGGCTGCGAGTCGCCCTTGACAAATCTGAGGCCATGGCCTTTCACGGCCCGCGCAGGCCTCCACCGTCGAGTGCGCAGATCGTCGTAGGAGGTGTACCCATTGGGGTTGGGACTCGGCTCAAGTATCTGGGCCTTGTGCTTGACCCCAAATGGAGTTTTAAGGCGCATTTTTCAGCATTGGCGCCAAAACTGACAGTGACAGCTACGGCTTTAAGCCGTATAATGCCCAACATCGGCGGGCCACGTGGCTCATGCCGCAAACTTTTCGCGGGCGTTGTGAGGGCTAAGGCCCTGTACGGATGCCCTATCTGGGCTAATGACATAGGGCTAAATAACCAGAATAAGGCGGTGCTTAGGCGGTCGCAGCGTATAACATCAATTCGGGTGGCACGGGCGTACCGCACTGCGTCTTTTGATGCGGTGTGTACAATTGCTGGTACGATCCCGTGGTACCATGATGCGGCCGCCTTAGCGGAAGTATATTGGCGACGCGAAAACCACCGGAGGAGCGGTTCTGACCCGGCTCCTCAAGAGGTCAAGCTATGGAGAGACGAGGCGAGGGAGGTCGCCATCCAACGGTGGGAGCTTGATTTAACAACTGCGAGGGCGGGTCTGTGGACTCTGGATGCCATACGGCCCGTCCTTCGCTCCTGGATGGACAGGCAATGGGGGTCGCTGTCGTATCATCTTTCACAGCTGCTGACCGGCCACGGCTGCTTTGGCAGATATCTGCACAAAGTAGCGCGCCGGGAAGCCACCCCCATCTGCCACCACTGCGGGTGTAATTCTGACACCCCGCAGCACACGATGGAGACTTGTACTGCATGGGACTCCGAAAGGAGTACCCTCACAACAATAATAGGTCCTAACTTGTCGCTTCCGAACGTGGTTGCGGCAATGATCAGTGATGAACGTGCTTGGCGGGCTGTGGAAGCTTTTGCCGAAGCAGTCCTGACACATAAAGAGGAGCATGAGCGGGCCCGGGAAATAGACCCCGGGGCCCCGCCTCTAAGGAGGAAACGGACTGGGAGACGTCGTCGCGACTTTCTGCGGCGCGTCTGACCCGTTCCTGTTGCAAATATTTAACTTGTAAATAAATAGTGTTGTGTAAATTCGTGTATATACATTTGATGTGTGCATGAATCGCCATAAGAAGAAGCCGGGTGGCTAAGGGGGGGGGGGGGGGGGTCGGTCAATTTTTAATTAATTGTTAATAGCAGCCTCACACCTGTCTTCGCCACTTATGGCCAATTTGTAAATACTATAAATAGGGAGAATTGCGTCGCAAGTGACGCCAATGAGAGCCGCGCGCAACTTGCGCCAAGCGGCAAGCGCGAGGAGGGGCGTGGGCAAAGGTCGCGAGATCTATTCCACGCCTCCACTCATCAAGCGCTTCGGAGGGGCCTTGGGGTTTTAGTGGGTAGGGGGGCCATTGCACTCCGGCCTCGACCCCCACACTCCCCGCGCCATTGCACCATCTTGCCCCGGCGCGGGGGCCCGCTAAAAAGGGTTTCCCCAAGTAATAAAAAAAAAAAAAAAAAAAAAAAAAAAAAAAGGTTAGGTTAGGTTAGGTTAGGTTAGGTTAGGTTAGGTTAGGTTAGGTTAGGTTAGGTTAGGTTAGGTTAGGTTAGGTTAGGTTAGGTTAGGTTAGGTTAGGTTAGGTTAGGTTAGGTTAGGTTAGGTTAGGTTAGGTTAGGTTAGGTTAGGTTAGGTTAGGTTAGGTTAGGTTAGGTTAGGTTAGGTTAGGTTAGGTTAGGTTAGGTTAGGTTAGGTTAGGTTAGGTTAGGTTAGGTTAGGTTAGGTTAGGTTAGGTTAGGTTAGGTTAGGTTAGGTTAGGTTAGGTTAGGTTAGGTTAGGTTAGGTTAGGTTAGGTTAGGTTAGGTTAGGTTAGGTTAGGTTAGGTTAGGTTAGGTTAGGTTAGGTTAGGTTAGGTTAGGTTAGGTTAGGTTAGGTTAGGTTAGGTTAGGTTAGGTTAGGTTAGGTTAGGTTAGGTTAGGTTAGGTTAGGTTAGGTTAGGTTAGGTTAGGTTAGGTTAGGTTAGGTTAGGTTAGGTTAGGTTAGGTTAGGTTAGGTTAGGTTAGGTTAGGTTAGGTTAGGTTAGGTTAGGTTAGGTTAGGTTAGGTTAGGTTAGGTTAGGTTAGGTTAGGTTAGGTTAGGTTAGGTTAGGTTAGGTTAGGTTAGGTTAGGTTAGGTTAGGTTAGGTTAGGTTAGGTTAGGTTAGGTTAGGTTAGGTTAGGTTAGGTTAGGTTAGGTTAGGTTAGGTTAGGTTAGGTTAGGTTAGGTTAGGTTAGGTTAGGTTAGGTTAGGTTAGGTTAGGTTAGGTTAGGTTAGGTTAGGTTAGGTTAGGTTAGGTTAGGTTAGGTTAGGTTAGGTTAGGTTAGGTTAGGTTAGGTTAGGTTAGGTTAGGTTAGGTTAGGTTAGGTTAGGTTAGGTTAGGTTAGGTTAGGTTAGGTTAGGTTAGGTTAGGTTAGGTTAGGTTAGGTTAGGTTAGGTTAGGTTAGGTTAGGTTAGGTTAATAGCGTATGTAGCCTTGCGGTCGCACGTTCATCCGTAAGAGCATACGTCCTGGGTTCGATTCCCGGGTTGGTCACTATGTGTTATTCGCTTTTAAAAGTGTTATAATAAATTGTGATCAATGTTTGAGAAACTTGAGGGATGTTTGAAGCCCGGAAGGGTGGATAACATAAAATTGTGGTGGAAAGTTTGAAACCTGTGCAGACGGCACGAAAGGTGGATAACTAACCTGAGTGGGGCCAGCCTAGCTGGCTAAACTTTTTAACAGCGTATGTAGCCTTGCGGTCGCACGTTCATCCGTAAGAGCATACGTCCTGGGTTCGATTCCCGGGTTGGTCACTATGTGTTATTCGCTTTTAAAAGTGTTATAATAAATTGTGATCAATGTTTGAGAAATTTGAGGGATGTTTGAAGCCCGGAAGGGTGAATAACATAAACTGTGGTGGAAGTTTGAAACCTGGGCAGACGGCTAATAGGTGGATAACTAACATGAGTGGTGTCATTAAGTTGACTAAACTTTTAACAGCGTATGTAGCCTTGCGGTCGCACGTTCATCCGTAAGAGCATACGTCCTGGGTTCGATTCCCGGGTTGGTCACTATGTGTTATTCGCTTTTAAAAAGTGTTATAATAAATTGTGATCAATGTTTGAGAAACTTGAGGGATGTTGGAAACCCGGAAGGGTGGATAACATAAAACTGTGGTGGAAAGTTTGAAACCTGTGCAGACGGCACGAAAGGTGGATAACTAACCTGAGTGGGGCCAGCCTAGCTGGCTAAACTTTTTAACAGCGTATGTAGCCTTGCGGTCGCACGTTCATCCGTAAGAGCATACGTCCTGGGTTCGATTCCCGGGTTGGTCACTATGTGTTATTCGCTTTTAAAAGTGTTATAATAAATTGTGATCAATGTTTGAGAAATTTGAGGGATGTTTGAAGCCCGGAAGGGTGAATAACATAAACTGTGGTGGAAGTTTGAAACCTGGGCAGACGGCTAATAGGTGGATAACTAACATGAGTGGTGTCATTAAGTTGACTAAACTTTTTAACAGCGTATGTAGCCTTGCGGTCGCACGTTCATCCGTAAGAGCATACGTCCTGGGTTCGATTCCCGGGTTGGTCACTATGTGTTATTCGCTTTTAAAAGTGTTATAATAAATTGTGATCAATGTTTGAGAAATTTGAGGGATGTTTGAAGCCCGGAAGGGTGAATAACATAAACTGTGGTGGAAGTTTGAAACCTGGGCAGACGGCTAATAGGTGGATAACTAACATGAGTGGTGTCATTAAGTTGACTAAACTTTTTAACAGCGTATGTAGCCTTGCGGTCGCACGTTCATCCGTAAGAGCATACGTCCTGGGTTCGATTCCCGGGTTGGTCACTATGTGTTATTCGCTTTTAAAAGTGTTATAATAAATTGTGATCAATGTTTGAGAAATTTGAGGGATGTTTGAAGCCCGGAAGGGTGAATAACATAAACTGTGGTGGAAGTTTGAAACCTGGGCAGACGGCTAATAGGTGGATAACTAACATGAGTGGTGTCATTAAGTTGACTAAAAACTTTTTGAAAACTTTTTAGAGGTATAACTTCTATGTTACTTGACGGACCTCTGTACTTTTTCGACGGTATGCTGTCGGGACAAATTGTTTGTAACATAATAATTTGTTTCCGCGGCGTTCTATCGGTGGATTTAAATGTTTTCGAAGTTTTTATTTTTATGATAAAAATTTCGGTTATGTTGACGATCTACTGGTTTTTAGTTTGGTTATAATTTTTTCTTGGCTGTACTTTTCTACCTGGTTTTGACGTTACCTTCTAAGGCCGCGTCGACTCCATAGGTACATTTAGTTAGGTTCTTAAGATTTCTTAGTTCTAGTGGTGTGTTCATAGTATTTAGTTTTTTCGCCTTTCAACAAATTACGTTGAAACTACTAAGTTAGTTTTTATAGGGTTAAGATTAGATATTATTGTAGTATTTTGTTGGTTGTTCGTCGGGAAGCGTCGTGTGCACTTGCAAACTTCGTTTTTCCCGCGACTTTGGCTATTTTCTTAGTTTTTACGCTAGTTTTAGTCAATATTTGGTGGTTTTATATAATGTTTGTAGTTTTAAGCAAATATTATTGTTAAGTTTGTGTTTCTCTATTTATAAATAATGGAGAGTGAATCAGAATCGAGTGTTTCTGGTCTTGGGAGGCCCCGCACGCGGGGATTTACGAGGTGTACGTCAAACACCGTCGATTTGGCGAGCGATACGGAAACCGAGGAATCGGCTTCGGGGAGGTATCTGAAGAAGAGAACTCCCGCCCATGATGTTGGCCTTGCCAAGGCCAGAAAGGCCTTAGATAAGGCCAAGGAAGCCACAGCTGCGGCCATTTTTGAGCGGCATCTGAGGAAAACGGTCAGGAACCAGGTTCCCAGACCGGTTTTGGGGCAGGCGCCGGAAGACGCCGTTCTAAATGAGGAGCTGGAGTCCTTAGGTACCCCAGACATAATGGACAGGGCTGCCAAAAGGGCCCATAGAATTACGGAGATAGCGCTGAAAAGCGGCAATCTCAAGGGGGATCTAATGCGGGACCTAAAGGTCGCCGCAAAAGATATGAAAGAGATGGTTGACATCCTTTCTCGAAGGTCCGTGGCAGAGGAGACCCTCCGTCTACAAACGGACAACAATAGGATGAGAGCACACATCTCCGATCTGGAGATGCAACTGAAGGCGCTTAGGAGAGACTTCTCTGAGCGAACGTCACCTGCCGTGGCGACTGTTGAGACTGCTTCGCCGGCACAAGGGGCATCAAAAGACTTCGCCGAAGAGCTGCAGCTCTTCGGCGAAGGCCTGCAGGCCAAAATACTGCGGTCTGTCGGTGATATGGTGGAGGCAAAGCTGGCGAGGATCGAGAATCGGCTTCTGCCAGCGGCGATCATTCGCCCACCTCTGGCGGCATCCCGTGATAGGGAAACGCCGTGTTCCCAAGGAACAAGTGTGATGGTCAGCGCAACCCCAGCGCCAGCCCCCGTCGACCAAGATCAAGGCGGAAGCTGGGCTCTGGTTGCTGCAAGAGGGAAAGGGAAAGGAGTAGGAAAGAAGACAAAGAGTCACCCTACTCCAACGGTTGCCCCCAAGAAGGCAACCAAGACGGCACAGCCAGCGGCACAGCCGGTGGCACAGCCAGCAGCATCGACTTCGAAAGCTGCGACCAAGCCAGCGGCTGGCAAAAAGAAGGCTAAGAAGTCGGCTTCAAAAAAGAAGAAGCCGGCTCCAAAGAAGATGCCGAAGCTCACTGCTCCTCGCTCAGCGGTAGTTGTCGTGACGTTGAACCAGGAGGCAGTGGAGAGGGGGGCTACATATGCCTCCATCATTGCAAAGGCAAAAGGTGGCATCAAGCTGGCGGATCTGGGGATCGACCAGGTCCAAATCAGACAGTCGGCTACGGGGGCCCGGATATTCGAATTACCGGGCTCTCAAAGCAACGAGAAGGCTGACTCCCTTGCGGAGAAGCTTCGTGGGATCCTCGCAGAAGATGCGAAGGTGGATCGTCCCACAAAGCGAGTGGACATCCGCATTGGAGGACTGGACGACAGTGTGACGGTGGAAGAAGTGGTGGCGGCAGTTTCTGCCAAGGGAGGATGCCCGCCCGACTCCGTAAGGGCGGGTGAGCTCAAAAGGGGCGACAACGGGATGGGGGCAATACTCATCCAGTGCCCCGTCCCCGCTGCGAAAAAGGTGGCAGAAGGAAGGCTTCTTGTGGGGTGGAGCTCCGCCCAAATCAAGGTTTTGGAGGTGCGCCCCATGCGCTGTTACAAGTGCATGGGATTAGGGCACACCAAGGACAAATGCCCCTCAGAGAAGAACCGTAGCGATCTCTGCTTCCGGTGCGGCAAAGCAGGGCATAAGGCGGCCACGTGTACGGCGGAGGTGCACTGCGCAATATGCGCGGATGGTGGAAGGCCCTCAGGGCATATAATGGGGGGGAGGTCCTGCAAACCTCCCACCATTAAAAAGAAGGCGGCCTCCAAGGCCAAAGCGCCTACTCCAGAGGCAGCGCAGATGGCGTCTGGAGAAAATGATATGTCGTCCTAATGTCCAGCACGACTATCAATTTTCTCCAGACGAACCTCAACCACTCCGCGGGGGCACAGGACCTCTGGCTTCAGACCATGGCGGAGTGGGGTATCGATTTAGCAATGGCTGCGGAACCGTATCTAGTGGCTCCGCAGCCGCATTGGATCGGTGACAACACTGGGTCGGTCGTAGTCGTTACGCGGCCTGGTGGCCCCCCCCTCACTGTCTTAGAGAGAGGGGAAGGATATGTGGTAGTGGAGTGGAGAAAGTGGATCATCGTTGGGGCCTACTTCTCCCCGAACAGACCACTGAGGGAGTTCGATGCCTTCACGGACATCCTGGGTCAAGCGATACATCGAGCTCGACCCAAGCCAGTGGTCATGATGGGAGATCTCAATGCGAGGTCTCAGGTGTGGGGGGACACTGTCTCCAACGCTAGAGGCAGTTCGGTAGAGGAGTGGATGGCAGAGATGGGGCTTTCTCTCCTCAACTGTGGGAACACTCCCACCTGCGTAAGGTCACAAGGCCAGTCCGTGGTGGACGTGTCCTTTGCATCGCCCGTAGTAGCGCGGGCGATAAGCAACTGGAGGGTAGAAGGGGATGTGGAAACTCTCTCAGATCACCGCTACATCAGATTTGAGATTTCCACATCCTCTGAAATGCGCGAGCCAGCCGGTCGCCGAGAAGCCTTCCCGCGGTGGATCATTGGCCGTCTGGACCGGGACATGGCGGAAGAGGCGGCACTCGTGCAAGCATGGGTGGCACCAGCTGCCCCAGTGTTGGATGTCAACGATGGGGCTGCGCAATTCCAGGCGGAGGTCGCCGAGGTATGCAATGCGGCGATGCCGAAGGCTAGAGGCTGCCGCCCGCCACGTCGCGCAGTCTACTGGTGGAACCAGCGGATTGCCGAACTGCGACAGACGTGTGGGGAGGCAAGGAGGGCGTACCTCAGGTGCAGACGAAGGGCCTTCCGACAGCCACTGGAGGAAGAGCAGCTCCACTCTGCGTACACGGAGCTCAAAAAAGAGCTCCAGCTGACAATCAGCGGGGCAAAGGAGGAGGCGCGTGAAGGTATGCTGGAGGGTCTCAACAAGGATCCGTGGGGGCGTCCATATCGCTCCGCGCGGAAGAAGTTACAGGGAGTCGGCACCCCTCTAACTGAGACCCTCCCAGCAGAATTCGTAGGGAGAGTGGTGGCAGAGTTGTTCCCTCCGGCATCGAATGTTACAACTCCCAGAATGGCCGTGGAAGAGCAGAGTGAGGAAGAGGGAAATGAGGAGGTGCGCAGTGTTACTGATGCGGAAATGGAGTCGGCAATGGACCGTCTCAAGACTAGGAGGAAGGCGCCGGGGCCAGACGGAGTGCCCAGCCGGGTTCTGGCCCTTGCACTCACACACATGGGGGAGAAGTTTCGGGAACTGCTCAACGCATCCTTCCGCACGGGGCAGTTCCCGAAGCCTTGGAAGGAGGGGCGTCTGTGCCTACTTAAGAAGGAGGGTCGTTCTCCAGACTCTCCATCAGCCTTCCGGCCAATTGTCCTGCTGGACGAGGCCGGGAAGCTGCTGGAGAAGATCGTGGCGGAGAGGGTCAACAGGCACATGTCTGAAGTGGGGCCTAATCTCGCGGACGCCCAGTACGGGTTTAGGGCGGGCCGCTCAACGCTGGACGCCATCACAGCGTTGAAGCGGCACACGGAGCAGGTCGTAGATAACGGGGGAAAGGCATTGGCGGTGTCTCTTGACATCGCCAATGCATTCAATAGCCTGCCTCTCAATGTCATCAGGGAGGCCCTTGCATATCATGGGCTGCCGAGATATCTCCAGCGCCTGATAGGCAGTTATCTGGAAGGGAGGACAATCGCTTACGCTGATGTCTCAGGCAGGATAGTCCGGCGATCGATGGAGTGCGGCGTTCCTCAGGGTTCCGTCCTTGGACCCCTGCTTTGGAATGTTGGCTACGACTGGGTGCTCAGAAGCGCGCTCCTTCCCAGGATGCGCGTTTTCTGCTACGCTGATGACACCCTGGTCGTAGCCAGTGGAGAAACATTTCAGGAGGTCGCAGACCTGGCCTCCATAGGAACGTCGCTTGTGGTGGAGAGGATCGGATCGCTTGGTCTAAGGGTCGCACTGGACAAAACCAGTGCGATCATGTTCCACAGACCAAGGGGAGGGCCGCCCCCGGGAGCGGCAATCAACATCGATGGCGTCCGCGTCCGAGTAGGGTCCAATTTTAAGTACCTAGGTTTAATATTGGACGGGCGCTGGAAATTTGAGGCCCATTTTCAGGCTCTGGGCCCGAAACTGGTTAGCGCGGCAGGCGCACTTGGGCGCCTACTACCGAATTTGGGTGGCCCCGACCAAAGCTGCCGCAAGTTATATTGCGGTGTGTTGCGCAGCATGGCGCTGTACGGGGCCCCCATATGGGCAGAATCGTTGTCGGCCCACAACAGGAGGCAGTTGCGTAGGCCGCAGCGGGTCATTACAACGCGCGCGGCCCGCTGCTACAGAACGGTGTCGTTCGCTGCGGCATGCGTTCTAGCAGGAACACCCCCCTGGGAGCGAGAAGCGGAAGTTCTCGCAGCCGCCTATCGCTTCCGGGAGGAGCGTACTCAGGGAGGGAATCGCTTGTCAGGCGAAGAGGCAGCGCTGGTTCGGCGGTTAATGGCGGAAGCAGTCCTGCGCAGGTGGGGTGAAGACCTGGTCGATCCGGTGGCAGGGATTCGGACAATTGGGGCTATTCGCCCAGTCCTTCCAGACTGGGTGAAAAGAAAAAAGGGTGCCATGACATACCGTCTTGCGCAGGTACTGTCCGGACATGGCTGTTTCGGGCGGTACCTGCACAAGGTTGCAAGAAGGGAACCAACACCGGTATGTCATGAGTGCGGCGCCGAGGAGGACACGGCGCAGCACACGTTAGAGGAATGCACTCGATGGTCGCGGCGTCGCCACGATTTGATCAGTGTTGTCGGAAGGGACCTCGATCTGCCCAGCTTAATTACGTCGATGCTGGGCAGTAACGAGTCGTGGTGTGCAATGGTCTCCTTTTGCGAGGACGTAATCTCGCAAAAGGAGACAGCGGAGAGACAACGAGAGTCCTCCGCAGCAAACGGCTTAAGGGCCAGGAGATCAGGGCAGAGAAGGAGGAGGTTCGCGCACCTCCTCCCGCCCAACTAATAATGATGTGGTCGTAGGACCAGACGCCGAGGTCCCGGTAGCATGCG
>FR989966.1:11757922-11777922 GCA_905404175.1 Anthocharis cardamines
ACATAAACTGTGGTGGAAGTTTGAAACCTGGGCAGACGGCTAATAGGTGGATAACTAACATGAGTGGTGTCATTAAGTTGACTAAACTTTTTAACAGCGTATGTAGCCTTGCGGTCGCACGTTCATCCGTAAGAGCATACGTCCTGGGTTCGATTCCCGGGTTGGTCACTATGTGTTATTCGCTTTTAAAAGTGTTATAATAAATTGTGATCAATGTTTGAGAAATTTGAGGGATGTTTGAAGCCCGGAAGGGTGAATAACATAAACTGTGGTGGAAGTTTGAAACCTGGGCAGACGGCTAATAGGTGGATAACTAACATGAGTGGTGTCATTAAGTTGACTAAAAACTTTTTGAAAACTTTTTAGAGGTATAACTTCTATGTTACTTGACGGACCTCTGTACTTTTTCGACGGTATGCTGTCGGGACAAATTGTTTGTAACATAATAATTTGTTTCCGCGGCGTTCTATCGGTGGATTTAAATGTTTTCGAAGTTTTTATTTTTATGATAAAAATTTCGGTTATGTTGACGATCTACTGGTTTTTAGTTTGGTTATAATTTTTTCTTGGCTGTACTTTTCTACCTGGTTTTGACGTTACCTTCTAAGGCCGCGTCGACTCCATAGGTACATTTAGTTAGGTTCTTAAGATTTCTTAGTTCTAGTGGTGTGTTCATAGTATTTAGTTTTTTCGCCTTTCAACAAATTACGTTGAAACTACTAAGTTAGTTTTTATAGGGTTAAGATTAGATATTATTGTAGTATTTTGTTGGTTGTTCGTCGGGAAGCGTCGTGTGCACTTGCAAACTTCGTTTTTCCCGCGACTTTGGCTATTTTCTTAGTTTTTACGCTAGTTTTAGTCAATATTTGGTGGTTTTATATAATGTTTGTAGTTTTAAGCAAATATTATTGTTAAGTTTGTGTTTCTCTATTTATAAATAATGGAGAGTGAATCAGAATCGAGTGTTTCTGGTCTTGGGAGGCCCCGCACGCGGGGATTTACGAGGTGTACGTCAAACACCGTCGATTTGGCGAGCGATACGGAAACCGAGGAATCGGCTTCGGGGAGGTATCTGAAGAAGAGAACTCCCGCCCATGATGTTGGCCTTGCCAAGGCCAGAAAGGCCTTAGATAAGGCCAAGGAAGCCACAGCTGCGGCCATTTTTGAGCGGCATCTGAGGAAAACGGTCAGGAACCAGGTTCCCAGACCGGTTTTGGGGCAGGCGCCGGAAGACGCCGTTCTAAATGAGGAGCTGGAGTCCTTAGGTACCCCAGACATAATGGACAGGGCTGCCAAAAGGGCCCATAGAATTACGGAGATAGCGCTGAAAAGCGGCAATCTCAAGGGGGATCTAATGCGGGACCTAAAGGTCGCCGCAAAAGATATGAAAGAGATGGTTGACATCCTTTCTCGAAGGTCCGTGGCAGAGGAGACCCTCCGTCTACAAACGGACAACAATAGGATGAGAGCACACATCTCCGATCTGGAGATGCAACTGAAGGCGCTTAGGAGAGACTTCTCTGAGCGAACGTCACCTGCCGTGGCGACTGTTGAGACTGCTTCGCCGGCACAAGGGGCATCAAAAGACTTCGCCGAAGAGCTGCAGCTCTTCGGCGAAGGCCTGCAGGCCAAAATACTGCGGTCTGTCGGTGATATGGTGGAGGCAAAGCTGGCGAGGATCGAGAATCGGCTTCTGCCAGCGGCGATCATTCGCCCACCTCTGGCGGCATCCCGTGATAGGGAAACGCCGTGTTCCCAAGGAACAAGTGTGATGGTCAGCGCAACCCCAGCGCCAGCCCCCGTCGACCAAGATCAAGGCGGAAGCTGGGCTCTGGTTGCTGCAAGAGGGAAAGGGAAAGGAGTAGGAAAGAAGACAAAGAGTCACCCTACTCCAACGGTTGCCCCCAAGAAGGCAACCAAGACGGCACAGCCAGCGGCACAGCCGGTGGCACAGCCAGCAGCATCGACTTCGAAAGCTGCGACCAAGCCAGCGGCTGGCAAAAAGAAGGCTAAGAAGTCGGCTTCAAAAAAGAAGAAGCCGGCTCCAAAGAAGATGCCGAAGCTCACTGCTCCTCGCTCAGCGGTAGTTGTCGTGACGTTGAACCAGGAGGCAGTGGAGAGGGGGGCTACATATGCCTCCATCATTGCAAAGGCAAAAGGTGGCATCAAGCTGGCGGATCTGGGGATCGACCAGGTCCAAATCAGACAGTCGGCTACGGGGGCCCGGATATTCGAATTACCGGGCTCTCAAAGCAACGAGAAGGCTGACTCCCTTGCGGAGAAGCTTCGTGGGATCCTCGCAGAAGATGCGAAGGTGGATCGTCCCACAAAGCGAGTGGACATCCGCATTGGAGGACTGGACGACAGTGTGACGGTGGAAGAAGTGGTGGCGGCAGTTTCTGCCAAGGGAGGATGCCCGCCCGACTCCGTAAGGGCGGGTGAGCTCAAAAGGGGCGACAACGGGATGGGGGCAATACTCATCCAGTGCCCCGTCCCCGCTGCGAAAAAGGTGGCAGAAGGAAGGCTTCTTGTGGGGTGGAGCTCCGCCCAAATCAAGGTTTTGGAGGTGCGCCCCATGCGCTGTTACAAGTGCATGGGATTAGGGCACACCAAGGACAAATGCCCCTCAGAGAAGAACCGTAGCGATCTCTGCTTCCGGTGCGGCAAAGCAGGGCATAAGGCGGCCACGTGTACGGCGGAGGTGCACTGCGCAATATGCGCGGATGGTGGAAGGCCCTCAGGGCATATAATGGGGGGGAGGTCCTGCAAACCTCCCACCATTAAAAAGAAGGCGGCCTCCAAGGCCAAAGCGCCTACTCCAGAGGCAGCGCAGATGGCGTCTGGAGAAAATGATATGTCGTCCTAATGTCCAGCACGACTATCAATTTTCTCCAGACGAACCTCAACCACTCCGCGGGGGCACAGGACCTCTGGCTTCAGACCATGGCGGAGTGGGGTATCGATTTAGCAATGGCTGCGGAACCGTATCTAGTGGCTCCGCAGCCGCATTGGATCGGTGACAACACTGGGTCGGTCGTAGTCGTTACGCGGCCTGGTGGCCCCCCCCTCACTGTCTTAGAGAGAGGGGAAGGATATGTGGTAGTGGAGTGGAGAAAGTGGATCATCGTTGGGGCCTACTTCTCCCCGAACAGACCACTGAGGGAGTTCGATGCCTTCACGGACATCCTGGGTCAAGCGATACATCGAGCTCGACCCAAGCCAGTGGTCATGATGGGAGATCTCAATGCGAGGTCTCAGGTGTGGGGGGACACTGTCTCCAACGCTAGAGGCAGTTCGGTAGAGGAGTGGATGGCAGAGATGGGGCTTTCTCTCCTCAACTGTGGGAACACTCCCACCTGCGTAAGGTCACAAGGCCAGTCCGTGGTGGACGTGTCCTTTGCATCGCCCGTAGTAGCGCGGGCGATAAGCAACTGGAGGGTAGAAGGGGATGTGGAAACTCTCTCAGATCACCGCTACATCAGATTTGAGATTTCCACATCCTCTGAAATGCGCGAGCCAGCCGGTCGCCGAGAAGCCTTCCCGCGGTGGATCATTGGCCGTCTGGACCGGGACATGGCGGAAGAGGCGGCACTCGTGCAAGCATGGGTGGCACCAGCTGCCCCAGTGTTGGATGTCAACGATGGGGCTGCGCAATTCCAGGCGGAGGTCGCCGAGGTATGCAATGCGGCGATGCCGAAGGCTAGAGGCTGCCGCCCGCCACGTCGCGCAGTCTACTGGTGGAACCAGCGGATTGCCGAACTGCGACAGACGTGTGGGGAGGCAAGGAGGGCGTACCTCAGGTGCAGACGAAGGGCCTTCCGACAGCCACTGGAGGAAGAGCAGCTCCACTCTGCGTACACGGAGCTCAAAAAAGAGCTCCAGCTGACAATCAGCGGGGCAAAGGAGGAGGCGCGTGAAGGTATGCTGGAGGGTCTCAACAAGGATCCGTGGGGGCGTCCATATCGCTCCGCGCGGAAGAAGTTACAGGGAGTCGGCACCCCTCTAACTGAGACCCTCCCAGCAGAATTCGTAGGGAGAGTGGTGGCAGAGTTGTTCCCTCCGGCATCGAATGTTACAACTCCCAGAATGGCCGTGGAAGAGCAGAGTGAGGAAGAGGGAAATGAGGAGGTGCGCAGTGTTACTGATGCGGAAATGGAGTCGGCAATGGACCGTCTCAAGACTAGGAGGAAGGCGCCGGGGCCAGACGGAGTGCCCAGCCGGGTTCTGGCCCTTGCACTCACACACATGGGGGAGAAGTTTCGGGAACTGCTCAACGCATCCTTCCGCACGGGGCAGTTCCCGAAGCCTTGGAAGGAGGGGCGTCTGTGCCTACTTAAGAAGGAGGGTCGTTCTCCAGACTCTCCATCAGCCTTCCGGCCAATTGTCCTGCTGGACGAGGCCGGGAAGCTGCTGGAGAAGATCGTGGCGGAGAGGGTCAACAGGCACATGTCTGAAGTGGGGCCTAATCTCGCGGACGCCCAGTACGGGTTTAGGGCGGGCCGCTCAACGCTGGACGCCATCACAGCGTTGAAGCGGCACACGGAGCAGGTCGTAGATAACGGGGGAAAGGCATTGGCGGTGTCTCTTGACATCGCCAATGCATTCAATAGCCTGCCTCTCAATGTCATCAGGGAGGCCCTTGCATATCATGGGCTGCCGAGATATCTCCAGCGCCTGATAGGCAGTTATCTGGAAGGGAGGACAATCGCTTACGCTGATGTCTCAGGCAGGATAGTCCGGCGATCGATGGAGTGCGGCGTTCCTCAGGGTTCCGTCCTTGGACCCCTGCTTTGGAATGTTGGCTACGACTGGGTGCTCAGAAGCGCGCTCCTTCCCAGGATGCGCGTTTTCTGCTACGCTGATGACACCCTGGTCGTAGCCAGTGGAGAAACATTTCAGGAGGTCGCAGACCTGGCCTCCATAGGAACGTCGCTTGTGGTGGAGAGGATCGGATCGCTTGGTCTAAGGGTCGCACTGGACAAAACCAGTGCGATCATGTTCCACAGACCAAGGGGAGGGCCGCCCCCGGGAGCGGCAATCAACATCGATGGCGTCCGCGTCCGAGTAGGGTCCAATTTTAAGTACCTAGGTTTAATATTGGACGGGCGCTGGAAATTTGAGGCCCATTTTCAGGCTCTGGGCCCGAAACTGGTTAGCGCGGCAGGCGCACTTGGGCGCCTACTACCGAATTTGGGTGGCCCCGACCAAAGCTGCCGCAAGTTATATTGCGGTGTGTTGCGCAGCATGGCGCTGTACGGGGCCCCCATATGGGCAGAATCGTTGTCGGCCCACAACAGGAGGCAGTTGCGTAGGCCGCAGCGGGTCATTACAACGCGCGCGGCCCGCTGCTACAGAACGGTGTCGTTCGCTGCGGCATGCGTTCTAGCAGGAACACCCCCCTGGGAGCGAGAAGCGGAAGTTCTCGCAGCCGCCTATCGCTTCCGGGAGGAGCGTACTCAGGGAGGGAATCGCTTGTCAGGCGAAGAGGCAGCGCTGGTTCGGCGGTTAATGGCGGAAGCAGTCCTGCGCAGGTGGGGTGAAGACCTGGTCGATCCGGTGGCAGGGATTCGGACAATTGGGGCTATTCGCCCAGTCCTTCCAGACTGGGTGAAAAGAAAAAAGGGTGCCATGACATACCGTCTTGCGCAGGTACTGTCCGGACATGGCTGTTTCGGGCGGTACCTGCACAAGGTTGCAAGAAGGGAACCAACACCGGTATGTCATGAGTGCGGCGCCGAGGAGGACACGGCGCAGCACACGTTAGAGGAATGCACTCGATGGTCGCGGCGTCGCCACGATTTGATCAGTGTTGTCGGAAGGGACCTCGATCTGCCCAGCTTAATTACGTCGATGCTGGGCAGTAACGAGTCGTGGTGTGCAATGGTCTCCTTTTGCGAGGACGTAATCTCGCAAAAGGAGACAGCGGAGAGACAACGAGAGTCCTCCGCAGCAAACGGCTTAAGGGCCAGGAGATCAGGGCAGAGAAGGAGGAGGTTCGCGCACCTCCTCCCGCCCAACTAATAATGATGTGGTCGTAGGACCAGACGCCGAGGTCCCGGTAGCATGCGAGAGCGATCCCGTGGGCCTCAACATGGCGGACAAATTGGAGGGTCAATAGAGGAGGGTTTTAGTGGGTAGGGGTCACCAGGCTGTCTGATTAGCAGACAGTCGTGAGTGACTTTAACCCCACACTCCCCCAGCATTGCACTGACCCGCTGGGAGGGGGGGCGAGATTTAACACCCACTCCGCCCCCCTAGGCAATAAGGCGCTTTCCCCCTCTTAAAAAAAAAAAAAAAAAAAAAAAAAAAAGGTTAGGTTAGGTTAGGTTAGGTTAGGTTAGGTTAGGTTAGGTTAGGTTAGGTTAGGTTAGGTTAGGTTAGGTTAGGTTAGGTTAGGTTAGGTTAGGTTCCCCCCCACCGCAGATGTCCATTCCTGCGGCCCCAAGGCTTGTCGTGCCGGGGGGGCCCGAACCGCCGAGTTTCAAGACTTTTCTAGGGGCGGTTTATGGTACAATCGTCTCTAGTCTCGTTTTATAACTCGGTGGTCGCGAATTGGGAGGGCGAGGGTTGCCGGTCCATCCATGTTGGATGCGCCGGTAAGACTCGCCTTTAAGTTTCACAACCGTTTGCTTTGTGATCGGCGTCGCAAGTGATTGGTTCAGTGAAAAGGGAGAAGGGTTTTTGCCCGTGGTACTTTTGTACGTAGATTGTTGCCTTATTGGGCGCGTATTTGTTACGCTTAGGTGACGGCTTTACAGCCTTCGCTGCGCGGCGGGCCGGCGGCAGCGAGCTGCTGCTGCTGGTTAGGAGTTTCGGCTCCCCGTCGGGCGACCTGTTAACCGATGTGGTTGTCGTGGATCATGTCTCGCGGACCGCATCGGACCAGGGGGCTCGCCTTAACCGGCCGGCCCAAGAGGAAGGAAAACCTCACTAAAAAACCCTGAATGTGTATGCGCTGGGGCGCCCTCAGGGCCTCGCGCGGCGCTGCACCCCCGCTCTCCCGCAGGGGGAGTGGGTGTTCGGCCAGTATGTCGGACCGCTAGCGGCCAACCCGCGGACAACACCCGCCGTCCGTGGCGTATTAGGGTTACCCGGGTGCAGGGGTCTCCGCCCGGGTGGACTTTTTATATCCCCCATAAAATCTGTCAAAGACATTCTATTCCTTCGGGCGTGGGGTGTCGGGGCTATCCACTTTGTGGTAAGCCCCAACCAATGAAGCATTATGGAGTACAGCAGAGATAAAAACAAACCAAAAGACGTAAGAAGGGAGTTAGTTCTAAGTGAAGGGAAGGAGTTGAGAGTGAGGATCGAGCGAACGCCGACGCCGGTCCCCACCCTCGGGGAAGTTAGTGTTTCGGGCCGCTCAAAGGCGGTAGAAACGCTGTCAGACTCGGACAGTGGATCGATGGTCAGTGTACCATCTGACTCATCGATCCACCGGGCCGGGTACGATAGCTGCGCGTCTAGGGACTCGCAAAAAGGCCGGTTCTGGTCGGAACGCAGGCTGAAAAGGATTAGATCGTCAGACGAGGGGAGTTCGACGGACACCCCCTCGAAAGCGACTAAAAAGATGGAGAAACGCGGTCGTCCGCCTACCACTGGCGAATACGTCGGGTTGGCGGCGGCCAAGCAAGCCTATCTCAAAGTACAGAGACAGGAAATGGAGGCACGCGCAGAGGCCGAACTCCTGGCTTCCGCGTCTGAGGTTCGCCGAACGCGCTCGTCACTATCGGTGGACATGGACACAGAACAGGAGACAACACAACAAAACTCAGCGGTCGTCGTTGTTAAACGGATAGAGGCCAGCCTGAGTTTAGTGGAGAAAGTGGCAAAGTCCTCATCAAACTTAAAAGGGACTTATGTTCGTACACTGAAGGACGCTGTCGCGTCCATCAAGGATGACACGGAGTGGCTCGCCCGCCAAACGCTATCGGAAGAGACGCGAGCACTCCGGAACGACAACATGCGCCTCCGCCAACAACTGGAGGCACTACAAAAAGAAATGGTGGAATTGAAGGCTAGCGTCCAGAGCAGGGTTCCTGAACCCTCGCAGCTGCCTGAATGTCTGGAGACGTTAGAAGCTCGCATTATGAGCAACGTAAACAATAGGATGAACGCTCGCTTCGAGGGATTGGAGCCGAGGCTTATCCCAGCGCCCCGACTTCGACCCCCACTCGCGGCCGATAAGAAAAAGAAGGAAACGGAAAGATCTTACTTACCGGTGGCTTCGGCTCCCGTCGTCGCTGCTCCAGCAGCTCCGCCGGCACTCGAAGTCCCTGAGGTCCAACTTGTGGCAGGTTCCGCTCCTGCAACAAAAAAGAAAAATAAGAAGAAGAAGGCTAATAAGAAGGCACCGGGAGAAGGTGGGAACGCCAAGACGGCTATTGCCGCCGCGCGCCCGCCGGCCCCCGCTGCCCCTCCTAAAACAGGCCTCCCTTCGCGGCCGCCCAACCCTGACGCGGAAGAGAGCGGATGGGTCAGGGTGACCAAGAAGGGACGCCCGAATGCGCAGAAAGCGCCTCCAGTTAAGGAAACGCTCCCCACGAAGTCAAGCGGCTTTCAGGCGCGCGACAGAGTGAGAAAGGAGAGAACAGCAACTTCTCGTTCGAGGGCACCCGCTAAGGCCTCCAAGCCGGCGCGACCCAAGCCCAAACTGAAGGCAACTCGGACCTCGGCCGTCGTACTAACGTTGAACAACGAGGACAATGGTCTCACATACGCGGAGGCTATTAAGGAGGCTCGATCCAAAATCAAATTGAGTGACATTGGCATCGAATCGGTCAAGTTTCGTCGTGCGGTCACCGGGGCTGCTATTATTCAAATCCCCGGAGCCGAAAGTGATCCCAAAGCGGACGCGCTAGCCGCCAAGCTGAGGGACATATATGGAGAAAAGGGAATTAAGGTTTCCAGGCCCGTCATATCCACGGATATTCGTGTGTCGGGACTGGATGACTCAGTCTCATCGGCCGAAATCAAAGAGGCCATAGTGGAGAAATCAGGGTGTCCGCCCGAACAGGTTCGCGTTGGTGAGATACGACAGGACTGGTCGGGACTCTTCGCGGCATGGGCCAGGGTGCCCACAACTGCTGCAAAAAAGATCATGCAGGGGAGATTCTTGGTCGGCTGGGTGGCCGCCAAAATAACTCTGTCGGAGCCCAGGGGGCTGCAGTGTTTCCGCTGCCTCCAAAAGGGCCATGTGGCCAGCCGCTGCACTGCCGATAAAGACCGCAGCCAGCTATGCTTTAGATGTGGCCAGCCGGATCACAAGTCAGCCACCTGCACCGCCAAGCCGCACTGCTCTGTCTGCGCGGCGGTGGGCAGAAAATCGGAACACAAGCTGGGAGGGAAAAACTGCTCGGCCCCCAGCGTAAAAGTTTCAAGGAGGATAGCGGCCAAGAAGGCGGCCAGCAAACAACCACAGCCGAGTGTGGAATTGATGGAGACTGAAGGGATCGTGGGACAACAATAGGATGGCCCTACGATTCCTTCAGTGCAACATAAACCACTGCGCCAGAGCCCAAGACTTATTGGTCCAAAGCTTGGCGCAGTGGTCAATCGAAGTCAGCATAGTGGCGGAACCCTACTTGGTTCCGGACAGGGCGGATTGGGTCGGCGACCGGGACAACTTGGTCGCAGTAGTCGTTCCGTCTAGGGTAGATTCACCGCTCACTCCTGGAGCGTCACTCAAGGGCAACGGGTGTGTCGCAGTGAAGCTGGGCAGCATGGCGGTCGTTGCTGTGTACTTTTCGCCTAATCGGCCGATTGCCGACTTTGAGGCATTTTTACTTGATGTCGGCGCCCTTGTCAGATGGTGCGGCCCATTGGATGTGCTGGTTGCTGGGGATCTCAATGCCAAATCTGCGGCATGGGGGTCCCCAGTGACTGACGCCCGCGGGGATATCGTGCTGGAATGGCTTTCGGAAGTCGGTATGTCCCCGCTCAACAGGGGGACTACCCTCACATGTGTAAGAGAGCAGGGTGGGTCGGTCATCGACGTGACCTTCGCGTCCCCCGCCCTTGCTCAACGCGTTCAGGGTTGGGAGGTCTTGACAGAGGTGGAGACGCTTTCGGACCATCGTTACATCCGGTTCGACGTCCGCCCCTCGTCGAGGCCCCCTGCCCAAGTGCGCCCCCCTGCTGAAATCGGCCCCAAATGGGCCCTTAAGTCGTTGGATCGGGAGTCCTTAGAGGTGGCAACAATAATTAGCACCTGGAGCCCCACCGTCGAACATCCATCGGTTGGGGAGGAAGTGGCCCGGCTCGGGGAAACTCTGGTGTCTATTTTGGACACTTCGATGACCAGGTCCCGACCGGTGCCGCCCCGTAACTGCACTTACTGGTGGAGCAGTGAGCTCGCCCAGTTACGGGCTAACTGTGTAGCGGCTCGACACCAACTGAGTCGCTACAGGCGAAGACGATCTGCCATACACGGAGGTGACGAAGAGAACCGCTTAAAGGCGGCATACAATGAGGCAAAGAGAACTCTAAAAAGAGAGATGGGTGAGGCGAAAGAAAGAGGGTGGTGCGAGCTCCTGAACACCCTGGAGCTCGATCCCTGGGGGCGCGCATATAAGCTGGTAATGTCCAAGCTGCGCCCCTGGGCTCCACCTCTCACCGCCGGGATGGATCCGTCGTTACTGTCAACTGTCGTATCGACACTTTTCCCACCCCGCGCGGCACCTTTCACAACTCGTAGGACGGGACACATGGCAGACGACACCGGGAATGCCGAGATCCCCGAAGTGTCGGAAGCTGAATTGGAGGTAGCTGTGGAGAAGATGCGGGGCAAGAAGACCGCTCCTGGCCCCGACGGGGTTCACGGGAAGGCTCTCTGTCTGATTATACAAAACGGACTCTTCGACCTTTTCCGGAATTTGTTTTCGAGGTGCCTCAGAAACGGGGAGTTTCCCGCGAACTGGAAGATGGGAAAGCTTGTCTTGCTCCGCAAGGAAGGCAAACCGGCCGACTCTCCTGCGGGCTATAGGCCGATCGTACTACTCAATGAGTCGGGCAAGTTACTCGAACGCGTTATCGCTTCACGCATCGTGCGTCACCTATCATCCGTGGGGCCGGACCTGTCGGAATGCCAGTTTGGCTTCCGGCGGGGACGGTCCACGATCGACGCCCTTGTCCGGCTCAGAGACATATCGGATAGGACGACGTCGAGGGGCGGGGTGGTGTTGGCAATTTCGCTTGATATTGCGAATGCCTTCAACACCCTGCCCTGGGACGCTATACTGGAGGGACTTACCTTTCACAACGTTCCACAGTACCTGAAGAACATCGTTGCAGAATACCTTGGCAACAGAACAATTATCTTCCCAGGTAAAGAAAATTGGCAGAGTCACAACGTTGCGTGCGGTGTTCCACAGGGGTCGGTACTGGGCCCACTCCTGTGGAACATCGGCTATGACCGAGTGCTGAGAGGGGCGTTGATCCGAGGCGTTAACGTGATCTGTTACGCCGACGACACGCTCGTGGTGGCTGAGGGCGATTCGTATAGGGAGGCGTCTCTTAGAGCGACCGCCGGAGTTGCTCAGGTGGTAACCCGTATTCGTGAGCTGGGACTGCGGGTTGCCCTAGAAAAGTCGCAAGCAATAGCCTTCTATGGCCATAGAAGAGCTCCACCCGTGGGAGCGACAATAATGGTAGGAGGAGTCCCCATCACAGTGGGCAGGGAGCTAAAATACTTGGGGCTCCTATTGGACCCCAAGTGGAACTTCAAGGGCCACTTCACCGCCCTGGCTCCCAAACTCACCGCAACAGCTATGGCATTGAGCCGCATCATGCCCAATCTCGGCGGGCCCAGCGGCTCATGTCGGAAACTGTTTGCGGGGGTTGTTCGTGCGAAGGCCACGTACGGATGCCCAATCTGGGCAAACGAACAGGGGCTCTCAGAAATCAATAAGGCGTTTTTGAGAAGGGCGCAAAGAATAACATCAAATAGGATAACGAGGGCGTACCGCACCGCATCATTTGACGCGGTTAGCGTGCTTGCTGGTACGCCCCCTTGGTATCACGAGGCGCTCTCACTTGCTGATGTGTATTGGAGACGGGCTCAGGCGCGAAGTGTCGGAGAAGAGCCAACATTCGATGTCGTAAAAAGATGGCGGGAGGAAGGCCGCGAGGCCACTCTAATCAGGTGGCAGCAAGATCTGGCCACCACCCGCGTAGGAAGAAGGACCGTGGAGGCGATACTCCCAGTCCTCAAGGAGTGGATCGAGCGGAAGGGGGGGTCACTTACGTTCCGCCTTGTGCAGCTGCTGACCGGCCACGGCTGTTTCGGCGGTTATCTGCACAAGGTGGCGCGTCGTGAGGCCTCTCCCAACTGTTTGCATTGTGGGGCTGCAATCGACAGCCCCGAACACGTTCTTTCAGACTGTCCGGCGTGGAACTCCGAGAGGGGGACCATGCTGGCAGTCTTTAACCCCGGATTTGTCGTGTCGCTCCCGGACCTGGTCGAGGGGATGGTTCGGGGCGACGAAAGTCGTAGCCGCTGGCGGGCAGTCCAAACGTTCGCCGAGGCGGTGATGGCATCCAAAGAGGAGGTAGAGCGGGCCCGGGAGATAGACCCTGAGGCCCCGCCCATGAGGAGAAAGCGGACCGGGCGACGCCGTCGCGATTTCTTGCGGCGGGTCTAACCCGAGTCCTGCTGTTGTTAATACTTTTGTTTAAATGGTATTTTCGTGTGATGTAAATATATATAATTGTTGTCTTTGTTTTTATGTATGTTTGTAAATAATTCTTGACTTTTATATATATGTTGTTGTTGTTGTTTTCGTGTAAATATGTAATAAATTAGGCGAAGAGGTGCTGTTAAGGGTGTGGTAGTTGTTAATCTTGTTTTTGGCAGTCTCCGCACTCCTTCGCCGCACTTAGTTTTATTTGTAAATATTTGTAAATAAAATAGGAGAATTGCGCGTGCACTATACACACGCGCACAGCAGAGCCGCGCGCACTAGCAATGCGCTACGCGGCAACACGCACGGCGACGGCATGGTCAGAGCTGCGAAGCCGAAACATGCCTAGCCGGACTCAGCGTGGATGAAGGGGCCCTGGAGTTTTAGTGGGTATTGGGGAACGCCTGTACCCGACCCCCACACTCCCCGCACCACTTTACCATCTTGCCCCGGTGCGGGGGCCTGTAAATGGGTTTCTCCAGGTAAAAAAAAAAAAAAAAAAAAAAGGTTAGGTTAGGTTAGGTTAGGTTAGGTTAGGTTAGGTTAGGTTAGGTTAGGTTAGGTTAGGTTAGGTTAGGTTAGGTTAGGTTAGGTTAGGTTAGGTTAGGTTAGGTTAGGTTAGGTTAGGTTAGGTTAGGTTAGGTTAGGTTAGGTTAGGTTAGGTTAGGTTAGGTTAGGTTAGGTTAGGTTAGGTTAGGTTAGGTTAGGTTAGGTTAGGTTAGGTTAGGTTAGGTTAGGTTAGGTTAGGTTAGGTTAGGTTAGGTTAGGTTAGGTTAGGTTAGGTTAGGTTAGGTTAGGTTAGGTTAGGTTAGGTTAGGTTAGGTTAGGTTAGGTTAGGTTAGGTTAGGTTAGGTTAGGTTAGGTTAGGTTAGGTTAGGTTAGGTTAGGTTAGGTTAGGTTAGGTTAGATTAGGTTAGGTTAGGTTAGGTTAGGTTAGGTTAGGTTAGGTTAGGTTAGGTTAGGTTAGGTTAGGTTAGGTTAGGTTAGGTTAGGTTAGGTTAGGTTAGGTTAGGTTAGGTTAGGTTAGGTTAGGTTAGGTTAGGTTAGGTTAGGTTAGGTTAGGTTAGGTTAGGTTAGGTTAGGTTAGGTTAGGTTAGGTTAGGTTAGGTTAGGTTAGGTTAGGTTAGGTTAGGTTACGTTAGGTTAGGTTAGGTTAGGTTAGGTTAGGTTAGGTTAGGTTAGGTTAGGTTAGGTTAGGTTAGGTTAGGTTAGGTTAGGTTAGGTTAGGTTAGGTTAGGTTAGGTTAGGTTAGGTTAGGTTAGGTTAGGTTAGGTTAGGTTAGGTTAGGTTAGGTTAGGTTAGGTTAGGTTAGGTTAGGTTAGGTTAGGTTAGGTTAGGTTAGGTTAGGTTAGGTTAGGTTAGGTTAGGTTAGGTTAGGTTAGGTTAGGTTAGGTTAGGTTAGGTTAGGTTAGGTTAGGTTAGGTTAGGTTAGGTTAGGTTAGGTTAGGTTAGGTTAGGTTAGGTTAACAGCGTATGTAGCCTTGCGGTCGCACGTTCATCCGTAAGAGCATACGTCCTGGGTTCGATTCCCGGGTTGGTCACTATGTGTTATTCGCTTTTAAAAGTGTTATAATAAATTGTGATCAATGTTTGAGAAACTTGAGGGATGTTTGAAGCCCGGAAGGGTGGATAACATAAAATTGTGGTGGAAAGTTTGAAACCTGTGCAGACGGCACGAAAGGTGGATAACTAACCTGAGTGGGGCCAGCCTAGCTGGCTAAACTTTTTAACAGCGTATGTAGCCTTGCGGTCGCACGTTCATCCGTAAGAGCATACGTCCTGGGTTCGATTCCCGGGTTGGTCACTATGTGTTATTCGCTTTTAAAAGTGTTATAATAAATTGTGATCAATGTTTGAGAAATTTGAGGGATGTTTGAAGCCCGGAAGGGTGAATAACATAAACTGTGGTGGAAGTTTGAAACCTGGGCAGACGGCTAATAGGTGGATAACTAACATGAGTGGTGTCATTAAGTTGACTAAACTTTTAACAGCGTATGTAGCCTTGCGGTCGCACGTTCATCCGTAAGAGCATACGTCCTGGGTTCGATTCCCGGGTTGGTCACTATGTGTTATTCGCTTTTAAAAAGTGTTATAATAAATTGTGATCAATGTTTGAGAAACTTGAGGGATGTTGGAAACCCGGAAGGGTGGATAACATAAAACTGTGGTGGAAAGTTTGAAACCTGTGCAGACGGCACGAAAGGTGGATAACTAACCTGAGTGGGGCCAGCCTAGCTGGCTAAACTTTTTAACAGCGTATGTAGCCTTGCGGTCGCACGTTCATCCGTAAGAGCATACGTCCTGGGTTCGATTCCCGGGTTGGTCACTATGTGTTATTCGCTTTTAAAAGTGTTATAATAAATTGTGATCAATGTTTGAGAAATTTGAGGGATGTTTGAAGCCCGGAAGGGTGAATAACATAAACTGTGGTGGAAGTTTGAAACCTGGGCAGACGGCTAATAGGTGGATAACTAACATGAGTGGTGTCATTAAGTTGACTAAACTTTTTAACAGCGTATGTAGCCTTGCGGTCGCACGTTCATCCGTAAGAGCATACGTCCTGGGTTCGATTCCCGGGTTGGTCACTATGTGTTATTCGCTTTTAAAAGTGTTATAATAAATTGTGATCAATGTTTGAGAAATTTGAGGGATGTTTGAAGCCCGGAAGGGTGAATAACATAAACTGTGGTGGAAGTTTGAAACCTGGGCAGACGGCTAATAGGTGGATAACTAACATGAGTGGTGTCATTAAGTTGACTAAACTTTTTAACAGCGTATGTAGCCTTGCGGTCGCACGTTCATCCGTAAGAGCATACGTCCTGGGTTCGATTCCCGGGTTGGTCACTATGTGTTATTCGCTTTTAAAAGTGTTATAATAAATTGTGATCAATGTTTGAGAAATTTGAGGGATGTTTGAAGCCCGGAAGGGTGAATAACATAAACTGTGGTGGAAGTTTGAAACCTGGGCAGACGGCTAATAGGTGGATAACTAACATGAGTGGTGTCATTAAGTTGACTAAAAACTTTTTGAAAACTTTTTAGAGGTATAACTTCTATGTTACTTGACGGACCTCTGTACTTTTTCGACGGTATGCTGTCGGGACAAATTGTTTGTAACATAATAATTTGTTTCCGCGGCGTTCTATCGGTGGATTTAAATGTTTTCGAAGTTTTTATTTTTATGATAAAAATTTCGGTTATGTTGACGATCTACTGGTTTTTAGTTTGGTTATAATTTTTTCTTGGCTGTACTTTTCTACCTGGTTTTGACGTTACCTTCTAAGGCCGCGTCGACTCCATAGGTACATTTAGTTAGGTTCTTAAGATTTCTTAGTTCTAGTGGTGTGTTCATAGTATTTAGTTTTTTCGCCTTTCAACAAATTACGTTGAAACTACTAAGTTAGTTTTTATAGGGTTAAGATTAGATATTATTGTAGTATTTTGTTGGTTGTTCGTCGGGAAGCGTCGTGTGCACTTGCAAACTTCGTTTTTCCCGCGACTTTGGCTATTTTCTTAGTTTTTACGCTAGTTTTAGTCAATATTTGGTGGTTTTATATAATGTTTGTAGTTTTAAGCAAATATTATTGTTAAGTTTGTGTTTCTCTATTTATAAATAATGGAGAGTGAATCAGAATCGAGTGTTTCTGGTCTTGGGAGGCCCCGCACGCGGGGATTTACGAGGTGTACGTCAAACACCGTCGATTTGGCGAGCGATACGGAAACCGAGGAATCGGCTTCGGGGAGGTATCTGAAGAAGAGAACTCCCGCCCATGATGTTGGCCTTGCCAAGGCCAGAAAGGCCTTAGATAAGGCCAAGGAAGCCACAGCTGCGGCCATTTTTGAGCGGCATCTGAGGAAAACGGTCAGGAACCAGGTTCCCAGACCGGTTTTGGGGCAGGCGCCGGAAGACGCCGTTCTAAATGAGGAGCTGGAGTCCTTAGGTACCCCAGACATAATGGACAGGGCTGCCAAAAGGGCCCATAGAATTACGGAGATAGCGCTGAAAAGCGGCAATCTCAAGGGGGATCTAATGCGGGACCTAAAGGTCGCCGCAAAAGATATGAAAGAGATGGTTGACATCCTTTCTCGAAGGTCCGTGGCAGAGGAGACCCTCCGTCTACAAACGGACAACAATAGGATGAGAGCACACATCTCCGATCTGGAGATGCAACTGAAGGCGCTTAGGAGAGACTTCTCTGAGCGAACGTCACCTGCCGTGGCGACTGTTGAGACTGCTTCGCCGGCACAAGGGGCATCAAAAGACTTCGCCGAAGAGCTGCAGCTCTTCGGCGAAGGCCTGCAGGCCAAAATACTGCGGTCTGTCGGTGATATGGTGGAGGCAAAGCTGGCGAGGATCGAGAATCGGCTTCTGCCAGCGGCGATCATTCGCCCACCTCTGGCGGCATCCCGTGATAGGGAAACGCCGTGTTCCCAAGGAACAAGTGTGATGGTCAGCGCAACCCCAGCGCCAGCCCCCGTCGACCAAGATCAAGGCGGAAGCTGGGCTCTGGTTGCTGCAAGAGGGAAAGGGAAAGGAGTAGGAAAGAAGACAAAGAGTCACCCTACTCCAACGGTTGCCCCCAAGAAGGCAACCAAGACGGCACAGCCAGCGGCACAGCCGGTGGCACAGCCAGCAGCATCGACTTCGAAAGCTGCGACCAAGCCAGCGGCTGGCAAAAAGAAGGCTAAGAAGTCGGCTTCAAAAAAGAAGAAGCCGGCTCCAAAGAAGATGCCGAAGCTCACTGCTCCTCGCTCAGCGGTAGTTGTCGTGACGTTGAACCAGGAGGCAGTGGAGAGGGGGGCTACATATGCCTCCATCATTGCAAAGGCAAAAGGTGGCATCAAGCTGGCGGATCTGGGGATCGACCAGGTCCAAATCAGACAGTCGGCTACGGGGGCCCGGATATTCGAATTACCGGGCTCTCAAAGCAACGAGAAGGCTGACTCCCTTGCGGAGAAGCTTCGTGGGATCCTCGCAGAAGATGCGAAGGTGGATCGTCCCACAAAGCGAGTGGACATCCGCATTGGAGGACTGGACGACAGTGTGACGGTGGAAGAAGTGGTGGCGGCAGTTTCTGCCAAGGGAGGATGCCCGCCCGACTCCGTAAGGGCGGGTGAGCTCAAAAGGGGCGACAACGGGATGGGGGCAATACTCATCCAGTGCCCCGTCCCCGCTGCGAAAAAGGTGGCAGAAGGAAGGCTTCTTGTGGGGTGGAGCTCCGCCCAAATCAAGGTTTTGGAGGTGCGCCCCATGCGCTGTTACAAGTGCATGGGATTAGGGCACACCAAGGACAAATGCCCCTCAGAGAAGAACCGTAGCGATCTCTGCTTCCGGTGCGGCAAAGCAGGGCATAAGGCGGCCACGTGTACGGCGGAGGTGCACTGCGCAATATGCGCGGATGGTGGAAGGCCCTCAGGGCATATAATGGGGGGGAGGTCCTGCAAACCTCCCACCATTAAAAAGAAGGCGGCCTCCAAGGCCAAAGCGCCTACTCCAGAGGCAGCGCAGATGGCGTCTGGAGAAAATGATATGTCGTCCTAATGTCCAGCACGACTATCAATTTTCTCCAGACGAACCTCAACCACTCCGCGGGGGCACAGGACCTCTGGCTTCAGACCATGGCGGAGTGGGGTATCGATTTAGCAATGGCTGCGGAACCGTATCTAGTGGCTCCGCAGCCGCATTGGATCGGTGACAACACTGGGTCGGTCGTAGTCGTTACGCGGCCTGGTGGCCCCCCCCTCACTGTCTTAGAGAGAGGGGAAGGATATGTGGTAGTGGAGTGGAGAAAGTGGATCATCGTTGGGGCCTACTTCTCCCCGAACAGACCACTGAGGGAGTTCGATGCCTTCACGGACATCCTGGGTCAAGCGATACATCGAGCTCGACCCAAGCCAGTGGTCATGATGGGAGATCTCAATGCGAGGTCTCAGGTGTGGGGGGACACTGTCTCCAACGCTAGAGGCAGTTCGGTAGAGGAGTGGATGGCAGAGATGGGGCTTTCTCTCCTCAACTGTGGGAACACTCCCACCTGCGTAAGGTCACAAGGCCAGTCCGTGGTGGACGTGTCCTTTGCATCGCCCGTAGTAGCGCGGGCGATAAGCAACTGGAGGGTAGAAGGGGATGTGGAAACTCTCTCAGATCACCGCTACATCAGATTTGAGATTTCCACATCCTCTGAAATGCGCGAGCCAGCCGGTCGCCGAGAAGCCTTCCCGCGGTGGATCATTGGCCGTCTGGACCGGGACATGGCGGAAGAGGCGGCACTCGTGCAAGCATGGGTGGCACCAGCTGCCCCAGTGTTGGATGTCAACGATGGGGCTGCGCAATTCCAGGCGGAGGTCGCCGAGGTATGCAATGCGGCGATGCCGAAGGCTAGAGGCTGCCGCCCGCCACGTCGCGCAGTCTACTGGTGGAACCAGCGGATTGCCGAACTGCGACAGACGTGTGGGGAGGCAAGGAGGGCGTACCTCAGGTGCAGACGAAGGGCCTTCCGACAGCCACTGGAGGAAGAGCAGCTCCACTCTGCGTACACGGAGCTCAAAAAAGAGCTCCAGCTGACAATCAGCGGGGCAAAGGAGGAGGCGCGTGAAGGTATGCTGGAGGGTCTCAACAAGGATCCGTGGGGGCGTCCATATCGCTCCGCGCGGAAGAAGTTACAGGGAGTCGGCACCCCTCTAACTGAGACCCTCCCAGCAGAATTCGTAGGGAGAGTGGTGGCAGAGTTGTTCCCTCCGGCATCGAATGTTACAACTCCCAGAATGGCCGTGGAAGAGCAGAGTGAGGAAGAGGGAAATGAGGAGGTGCGCAGTGTTACTGATGCGGAAATGGAGTCGGCAATGGACCGTCTCAAGACTAGGAGGAAGGCGCCGGGGCCAGACGGAGTGCCCAGCCGGGTTCTGGCCCTTGCACTCACACACATGGGGGAGAAGTTTCGGGAACTGCTCAACGCATCCTTCCGCACGGGGCAGTTCCCGAAGCCTTGGAAGGAGGGGCGTCTGTGCCTACTTAAGAAGGAGGGTCGTTCTCCAGACTCTCCATCAGCCTTCCGGCCAATTGTCCTGCTGGACGAGGCCGGGAAGCTGCTGGAGAAGATCGTGGCGGAGAGGGTCAACAGGCACATGTCTGAAGTGGGGCCTAATCTCGCGGACGCCCAGTACGGGTTTAGGGCGGGCCGCTCAACGCTGGACGCCATCACAGCGTTGAAGCGGCACACGGAGCAGGTCGTAGATAACGGGGGAAAGGCATTGGCGGTGTCTCTTGACATCGCCAATGCATTCAATAGCCTGCCTCTCAATGTCATCAGGGAGGCCCTTGCA
>FR989966.1:11782922-11822922 GCA_905404175.1 Anthocharis cardamines
ACATCCTTTCTCGAAGGTCCGTGGCAGAGGAGACCCTCCGTCTACAAACGGACAACAATAGGATGAGAGCACACATCTCCGATCTGGAGATGCAACTGAAGGCGCTTAGGAGAGACTTCTCTGAGCGAACGTCACCTGCCGTGGCGACTGTTGAGACTGCTTCGCCGGCACAAGGGGCATCAAAAGACTTCGCCGAAGAGCTGCAGCTCTTCGGCGAAGGCCTGCAGGCCAAAATACTGCGGTCTGTCGGTGATATGGTGGAGGCAAAGCTGGCGAGGATCGAGAATCGGCTTCTGCCAGCGGCGATCATTCGCCCACCTCTGGCGGCATCCCGTGATAGGGAAACGCCGTGTTCCCAAGGAACAAGTGTGATGGTCAGCGCAACCCCAGCGCCAGCCCCCGTCGACCAAGATCAAGGCGGAAGCTGGGCTCTGGTTGCTGCAAGAGGGAAAGGGAAAGGAGTAGGAAAGAAGACAAAGAGTCACCCTACTCCAACGGTTGCCCCCAAGAAGGCAACCAAGACGGCACAGCCAGCGGCACAGCCGGTGGCACAGCCAGCAGCATCGACTTCGAAAGCTGCGACCAAGCCAGCGGCTGGCAAAAAGAAGGCTAAGAAGTCGGCTTCAAAAAAGAAGAAGCCGGCTCCAAAGAAGATGCCGAAGCTCACTGCTCCTCGCTCAGCGGTAGTTGTCGTGACGTTGAACCAGGAGGCAGTGGAGAGGGGGGCTACATATGCCTCCATCATTGCAAAGGCAAAAGGTGGCATCAAGCTGGCGGATCTGGGGATCGACCAGGTCCAAATCAGACAGTCGGCTACGGGGGCCCGGATATTCGAATTACCGGGCTCTCAAAGCAACGAGAAGGCTGACTCCCTTGCGGAGAAGCTTCGTGGGATCCTCGCAGAAGATGCGAAGGTGGATCGTCCCACAAAGCGAGTGGACATCCGCATTGGAGGACTGGACGACAGTGTGACGGTGGAAGAAGTGGTGGCGGCAGTTTCTGCCAAGGGAGGATGCCCGCCCGACTCCGTAAGGGCGGGTGAGCTCAAAAGGGGCGACAACGGGATGGGGGCAATACTCATCCAGTGCCCCGTCCCCGCTGCGAAAAAGGTGGCAGAAGGAAGGCTTCTTGTGGGGTGGAGCTCCGCCCAAATCAAGGTTTTGGAGGTGCGCCCCATGCGCTGTTACAAGTGCATGGGATTAGGGCACACCAAGGACAAATGCCCCTCAGAGAAGAACCGTAGCGATCTCTGCTTCCGGTGCGGCAAAGCAGGGCATAAGGCGGCCACGTGTACGGCGGAGGTGCACTGCGCAATATGCGCGGATGGTGGAAGGCCCTCAGGGCATATAATGGGGGGGAGGTCCTGCAAACCTCCCACCATTAAAAAGAAGGCGGCCTCCAAGGCCAAAGCGCCTACTCCAGAGGCAGCGCAGATGGCGTCTGGAGAAAATGATATGTCGTCCTAATGTCCAGCACGACTATCAATTTTCTCCAGACGAACCTCAACCACTCCGCGGGGGCACAGGACCTCTGGCTTCAGACCATGGCGGAGTGGGGTATCGATTTAGCAATGGCTGCGGAACCGTATCTAGTGGCTCCGCAGCCGCATTGGATCGGTGACAACACTGGGTCGGTCGTAGTCGTTACGCGGCCTGGTGGCCCCCCCCTCACTGTCTTAGAGAGAGGGGAAGGATATGTGGTAGTGGAGTGGAGAAAGTGGATCATCGTTGGGGCCTACTTCTCCCCGAACAGACCACTGAGGGAGTTCGATGCCTTCACGGACATCCTGGGTCAAGCGATACATCGAGCTCGACCCAAGCCAGTGGTCATGATGGGAGATCTCAATGCGAGGTCTCAGGTGTGGGGGGACACTGTCTCCAACGCTAGAGGCAGTTCGGTAGAGGAGTGGATGGCAGAGATGGGGCTTTCTCTCCTCAACTGTGGGAACACTCCCACCTGCGTAAGGTCACAAGGCCAGTCCGTGGTGGACGTGTCCTTTGCATCGCCCGTAGTAGCGCGGGCGATAAGCAACTGGAGGGTAGAAGGGGATGTGGAAACTCTCTCAGATCACCGCTACATCAGATTTGAGATTTCCACATCCTCTGAAATGCGCGAGCCAGCCGGTCGCCGAGAAGCCTTCCCGCGGTGGATCATTGGCCGTCTGGACCGGGACATGGCGGAAGAGGCGGCACTCGTGCAAGCATGGGTGGCACCAGCTGCCCCAGTGTTGGATGTCAACGATGGGGCTGCGCAATTCCAGGCGGAGGTCGCCGAGGTATGCAATGCGGCGATGCCGAAGGCTAGAGGCTGCCGCCCGCCACGTCGCGCAGTCTACTGGTGGAACCAGCGGATTGCCGAACTGCGACAGACGTGTGGGGAGGCAAGGAGGGCGTACCTCAGGTGCAGACGAAGGGCCTTCCGACAGCCACTGGAGGAAGAGCAGCTCCACTCTGCGTACACGGAGCTCAAAAAAGAGCTCCAGCTGACAATCAGCGGGGCAAAGGAGGAGGCGCGTGAAGGTATGCTGGAGGGTCTCAACAAGGATCCGTGGGGGCGTCCATATCGCTCCGCGCGGAAGAAGTTACAGGGAGTCGGCACCCCTCTAACTGAGACCCTCCCAGCAGAATTCGTAGGGAGAGTGGTGGCAGAGTTGTTCCCTCCGGCATCGAATGTTACAACTCCCAGAATGGCCGTGGAAGAGCAGAGTGAGGAAGAGGGAAATGAGGAGGTGCGCAGTGTTACTGATGCGGAAATGGAGTCGGCAATGGACCGTCTCAAGACTAGGAGGAAGGCGCCGGGGCCAGACGGAGTGCCCAGCCGGGTTCTGGCCCTTGCACTCACACACATGGGGGAGAAGTTTCGGGAACTGCTCAACGCATCCTTCCGCACGGGGCAGTTCCCGAAGCCTTGGAAGGAGGGGCGTCTGTGCCTACTTAAGAAGGAGGGTCGTTCTCCAGACTCTCCATCAGCCTTCCGGCCAATTGTCCTGCTGGACGAGGCCGGGAAGCTGCTGGAGAAGATCGTGGCGGAGAGGGTCAACAGGCACATGTCTGAAGTGGGGCCTAATCTCGCGGACGCCCAGTACGGGTTTAGGGCGGGCCGCTCAACGCTGGACGCCATCACAGCGTTGAAGCGGCACACGGAGCAGGTCGTAGATAACGGGGGAAAGGCATTGGCGGTGTCTCTTGACATCGCCAATGCATTCAATAGCCTGCCTCTCAATGTCATCAGGGAGGCCCTTGCATATCATGGGCTGCCGAGATATCTCCAGCGCCTGATAGGCAGTTATCTGGAAGGGAGGACAATCGCTTACGCTGATGTCTCAGGCAGGATAGTCCGGCGATCGATGGAGTGCGGCGTTCCTCAGGGTTCCGTCCTTGGACCCCTGCTTTGGAATGTTGGCTACGACTGGGTGCTCAGAAGCGCGCTCCTTCCCAGGATGCGCGTTTTCTGCTACGCTGATGACACCCTGGTCGTAGCCAGTGGAGAAACATTTCAGGAGGTCGCAGACCTGGCCTCCATAGGAACGTCGCTTGTGGTGGAGAGGATCGGATCGCTTGGTCTAAGGGTCGCACTGGACAAAACCAGTGCGATCATGTTCCACAGACCAAGGGGAGGGCCGCCCCCGGGAGCGGCAATCAACATCGATGGCGTCCGCGTCCGAGTAGGGTCCAATTTTAAGTACCTAGGTTTAATATTGGACGGGCGCTGGAAATTTGAGGCCCATTTTCAGGCTCTGGGCCCGAAACTGGTTAGCGCGGCAGGCGCACTTGGGCGCCTACTACCGAATTTGGGTGGCCCCGACCAAAGCTGCCGCAAGTTATATTGCGGTGTGTTGCGCAGCATGGCGCTGTACGGGGCCCCCATATGGGCAGAATCGTTGTCGGCCCACAACAGGAGGCAGTTGCGTAGGCCGCAGCGGGTCATTACAACGCGCGCGGCCCGCTGCTACAGAACGGTGTCGTTCGCTGCGGCATGCGTTCTAGCAGGAACACCCCCCTGGGAGCGAGAAGCGGAAGTTCTCGCAGCCGCCTATCGCTTCCGGGAGGAGCGTACTCAGGGAGGGAATCGCTTGTCAGGCGAAGAGGCAGCGCTGGTTCGGCGGTTAATGGCGGAAGCAGTCCTGCGCAGGTGGGGTGAAGACCTGGTCGATCCGGTGGCAGGGATTCGGACAATTGGGGCTATTCGCCCAGTCCTTCCAGACTGGGTGAAAAGAAAAAAGGGTGCCATGACATACCGTCTTGCGCAGGTACTGTCCGGACATGGCTGTTTCGGGCGGTACCTGCACAAGGTTGCAAGAAGGGAACCAACACCGGTATGTCATGAGTGCGGCGCCGAGGAGGACACGGCGCAGCACACGTTAGAGGAATGCACTCGATGGTCGCGGCGTCGCCACGATTTGATCAGTGTTGTCGGAAGGGACCTCGATCTGCCCAGCTTAATTACGTCGATGCTGGGCAGTAACGAGTCGTGGTGTGCAATGGTCTCCTTTTGCGAGGACGTAATCTCGCAAAAGGAGACAGCGGAGAGACAACGAGAGTCCTCCGCAGCAAACGGCTTAAGGGCCAGGAGATCAGGGCAGAGAAGGAGGAGGTTCGCGCACCTCCTCCCGCCCAACTAATAATGATGTGGTCGTAGGACCAGACGCCGAGGTCCCGGTAGCATGCGAGAGCGATCCCGTGGGCCTCAACATGGCGGACAAATTGGAGGGTCAATAGAGGAGGGTTTTAGTGGGTAGGGGTCACCAGGCTGTCTGATTAGCAGACAGTCGTGAGTGACTTTAACCCCACACTCCCCCAGCATTGCACTGACCCGCTGGGAGGGGGGGCGAGATTTAACACCCACTCCGCCCCCCTAGGCAATAAGGCGCTTTCCCCCTCTTAAAAAAAAAAAAAAAAAAAAAAAAAAAAAGGTTAGGTTAGGTTAGGTTAGGTTAGGTTAGGTTAGGTTAGGTTAGGTTAGGTTAGGTTAGGTTAGGTTAGGTTAGGTTAGGTTAGGTTAGGTTAGGTTAGGTTAGGTTAGGTTAGGTTAGGTTAGGTTAGGTTAGGTTAGGTTAGGTTAGGTTAGGTTAGGTTAGGTTAGGTTAGGTTAGGTTAGGTTAGGTTAGGTTAGGTTAGGTTAGGTTAGGTTAGGTTAGGTTAGGTTAGGTTAGGTTAGGTTAGGTTAGGTTAGGTTAGGTTAGGTTAGGTTAGGTTAGGTTAGGTTAGGTTAGGTTAGGTTAGGTTAGGTTAGGTTAGGTTAGGTTAGGTTAGGTTAGGTTAGGTTAGGTTAGGTTAGGTTAGGTTAGGTTAGGTTAGGTTAGGTTAGGTTAGGTTAGGTTAGGTTAGGTTAGGTTAGGTTAGGTTAGGTTAGGTTAGGTTAGGTTAGGTTAGGTTAGGTTAGGTTAGGTTAGGTTAGGTTAGGTTAGGTTAGGTTAGGTTAGGTTAGGTTAGGTTAGGTTAGGTTAGGTTAGGTTAGGTTAGGTTAGGTTAGGTTAGGTTAGGTTAGGTTAGGTTAGGTTAGGTTAGGTTAGGTTAGGTTAGGTTAGGTTAGGTTAGGTTAGGTTAGGTTAGGTTAGGTTAGGTTAGGTTAGGTTAGGTTAGGTTAGGTTAGGTTAGGTTAGGTTAGGTTAGGTTAGGTTAGGTTAGGTTAGGTTAGGTTAGGTTAGGTTAGGTTAGGTTAGGTTAGGTTAGGTTAGATTAGGTTAGGTTAGGTTAGGTTAGGTTAGGTTAGGTTAGGTTAGGTTAGGTTAGGTTAGGTTAGGTTAGGTTAGGTTAGGTTAGGTTAGGTTAGGTTAGGTTAGGTTAGGTTAGGTTAGGTTAGGTTAGGTTAGGTTAGGTTAGGTTAGGTTAGGTTAGGTTAGGTTAGGTTAGGTTAGGTTAGGTTAGGTTAGGTTAGGTTAGGTTAGGTTAGGTTAGGTTAGGTTAGGTTAGGTTAGGTTAGGTTAGGTTAGGTTAGGTTAGGTTAACAGCGTATGTAGCCTTGCGGTCGCACGTTCATCCGTAAGAGCATACGTCCTGGGTTCGATTCCCGGGTTGGTCACTATGTGTTATTCGCTTTTAAAAGTGTTATAATAAATTGTGATCAATGTTTGAGAAACTTGAGGGATGTTTGAAGCCCGGAAGGGTGGATAACATAAAATTGTGGTGGAAAGTTTGAAACCTGTGCAGACGGCACGAAAGGTGGATAACTAACCTGAGTGGGGCCAGCCTAGCTGGCTAAACTTTTTAACAGCGTATGTAGCCTTGCGGTCGCACGTTCATCCGTAAGAGCATACGTCCTGGGTTCGATTCCCGGGTTGGTCACTATGTGTTATTCGCTTTTAAAAGTGTTATAATAAATTGTGATCAATGTTTGAGAAATTTGAGGGATGTTTGAAGCCCGGAAGGGTGAATAACATAAACTGTGGTGGAAGTTTGAAACCTGGGCAGACGGCTAATAGGTGGATAACTAACATGAGTGGTGTCATTAAGTTGACTAAACTTTTAACAGCGTATGTAGCCTTGCGGTCGCACGTTCATCCGTAAGAGCATACGTCCTGGGTTCGATTCCCGGGTTGGTCACTATGTGTTATTCGCTTTTAAAAAGTGTTATAATAAATTGTGATCAATGTTTGAGAAACTTGAGGGATGTTGGAAACCCGGAAGGGTGGATAACATAAAACTGTGGTGGAAAGTTTGAAACCTGTGCAGACGGCACGAAAGGTGGATAACTAACCTGAGTGGGGCCAGCCTAGCTGGCTAAACTTTTTAACAGCGTATGTAGCCTTGCGGTCGCACGTTCATCCGTAAGAGCATACGTCCTGGGTTCGATTCCCGGGTTGGTCACTATGTGTTATTCGCTTTTAAAAGTGTTATAATAAATTGTGATCAATGTTTGAGAAATTTGAGGGATGTTTGAAGCCCGGAAGGGTGAATAACATAAACTGTGGTGGAAGTTTGAAACCTGGGCAGACGGCTAATAGGTGGATAACTAACATGAGTGGTGTCATTAAGTTGACTAAACTTTTTAACAGCGTATGTAGCCTTGCGGTCGCACGTTCATCCGTAAGAGCATACGTCCTGGGTTCGATTCCCGGGTTGGTCACTATGTGTTATTCGCTTTTAAAAGTGTTATAATAAATTGTGATCAATGTTTGAGAAATTTGAGGGATGTTTGAAGCCCGGAAGGGTGAATAACATAAACTGTGGTGGAAGTTTGAAACCTGGGCAGACGGCTAATAGGTGGATAACTAACATGAGTGGTGTCATTAAGTTGACTAAACTTTTTAACAGCGTATGTAGCCTTGCGGTCGCACGTTCATCCGTAAGAGCATACGTCCTGGGTTCGATTCCCGGGTTGGTCACTATGTGTTATTCGCTTTTAAAAGTGTTATAATAAATTGTGATCAATGTTTGAGAAATTTGAGGGATGTTTGAAGCCCGGAAGGGTGAATAACATAAACTGTGGTGGAAGTTTGAAACCTGGGCAGACGGCTAATAGGTGGATAACTAACATGAGTGGTGTCATTAAGTTGACTAAAAACTTTTTGAAAACTTTTTAGAGGTATAACTTCTATGTTACTTGACGGACCTCTGTACTTTTTCGACGGTATGCTGTCGGGACAAATTGTTTGTAACATAATAATTTGTTTCCGCGGCGTTCTATCGGTGGATTTAAATGTTTTCGAAGTTTTTATTTTTATGATAAAAATTTCGGTTATGTTGACGATCTACTGGTTTTTAGTTTGGTTATAATTTTTTCTTGGCTGTACTTTTCTACCTGGTTTTGACGTTACCTTCTAAGGCCGCGTCGACTCCATAGGTACATTTAGTTAGGTTCTTAAGATTTCTTAGTTCTAGTGGTGTGTTCATAGTATTTAGTTTTTTCGCCTTTCAACAAATTACGTTGAAACTACTAAGTTAGTTTTTATAGGGTTAAGATTAGATATTATTGTAGTATTTTGTTGGTTGTTCGTCGGGAAGCGTCGTGTGCACTTGCAAACTTCGTTTTTCCCGCGACTTTGGCTATTTTCTTAGTTTTTACGCTAGTTTTAGTCAATATTTGGTGGTTTTATATAATGTTTGTAGTTTTAAGCAAATATTATTGTTAAGTTTGTGTTTCTCTATTTATAAATAATGGAGAGTGAATCAGAATCGAGTGTTTCTGGTCTTGGGAGGCCCCGCACGCGGGGATTTACGAGGTGTACGTCAAACACCGTCGATTTGGCGAGCGATACGGAAACCGAGGAATCGGCTTCGGGGAGGTATCTGAAGAAGAGAACTCCCGCCCATGATGTTGGCCTTGCCAAGGCCAGAAAGGCCTTAGATAAGGCCAAGGAAGCCACAGCTGCGGCCATTTTTGAGCGGCATCTGAGGAAAACGGTCAGGAACCAGGTTCCCAGACCGGTTTTGGGGCAGGCGCCGGAAGACGCCGTTCTAAATGAGGAGCTGGAGTCCTTAGGTACCCCAGACATAATGGACAGGGCTGCCAAAAGGGCCCATAGAATTACGGAGATAGCGCTGAAAAGCGGCAATCTCAAGGGGGATCTAATGCGGGACCTAAAGGTCGCCGCAAAAGATATGAAAGAGATGGTTGACATCCTTTCTCGAAGGTCCGTGGCAGAGGAGACCCTCCGTCTACAAACGGACAACAATAGGATGAGAGCACACATCTCCGATCTGGAGATGCAACTGAAGGCGCTTAGGAGAGACTTCTCTGAGCGAACGTCACCTGCCGTGGCGACTGTTGAGACTGCTTCGCCGGCACAAGGGGCATCAAAAGACTTCGCCGAAGAGCTGCAGCTCTTCGGCGAAGGCCTGCAGGCCAAAATACTGCGGTCTGTCGGTGATATGGTGGAGGCAAAGCTGGCGAGGATCGAGAATCGGCTTCTGCCAGCGGCGATCATTCGCCCACCTCTGGCGGCATCCCGTGATAGGGAAACGCCGTGTTCCCAAGGAACAAGTGTGATGGTCAGCGCAACCCCAGCGCCAGCCCCCGTCGACCAAGATCAAGGCGGAAGCTGGGCTCTGGTTGCTGCAAGAGGGAAAGGGAAAGGAGTAGGAAAGAAGACAAAGAGTCACCCTACTCCAACGGTTGCCCCCAAGAAGGCAACCAAGACGGCACAGCCAGCGGCACAGCCGGTGGCACAGCCAGCAGCATCGACTTCGAAAGCTGCGACCAAGCCAGCGGCTGGCAAAAAGAAGGCTAAGAAGTCGGCTTCAAAAAAGAAGAAGCCGGCTCCAAAGAAGATGCCGAAGCTCACTGCTCCTCGCTCAGCGGTAGTTGTCGTGACGTTGAACCAGGAGGCAGTGGAGAGGGGGGCTACATATGCCTCCATCATTGCAAAGGCAAAAGGTGGCATCAAGCTGGCGGATCTGGGGATCGACCAGGTCCAAATCAGACAGTCGGCTACGGGGGCCCGGATATTCGAATTACCGGGCTCTCAAAGCAACGAGAAGGCTGACTCCCTTGCGGAGAAGCTTCGTGGGATCCTCGCAGAAGATGCGAAGGTGGATCGTCCCACAAAGCGAGTGGACATCCGCATTGGAGGACTGGACGACAGTGTGACGGTGGAAGAAGTGGTGGCGGCAGTTTCTGCCAAGGGAGGATGCCCGCCCGACTCCGTAAGGGCGGGTGAGCTCAAAAGGGGCGACAACGGGATGGGGGCAATACTCATCCAGTGCCCCGTCCCCGCTGCGAAAAAGGTGGCAGAAGGAAGGCTTCTTGTGGGGTGGAGCTCCGCCCAAATCAAGGTTTTGGAGGTGCGCCCCATGCGCTGTTACAAGTGCATGGGATTAGGGCACACCAAGGACAAATGCCCCTCAGAGAAGAACCGTAGCGATCTCTGCTTCCGGTGCGGCAAAGCAGGGCATAAGGCGGCCACGTGTACGGCGGAGGTGCACTGCGCAATATGCGCGGATGGTGGAAGGCCCTCAGGGCATATAATGGGGGGGAGGTCCTGCAAACCTCCCACCATTAAAAAGAAGGCGGCCTCCAAGGCCAAAGCGCCTACTCCAGAGGCAGCGCAGATGGCGTCTGGAGAAAATGATATGTCGTCCTAATGTCCAGCACGACTATCAATTTTCTCCAGACGAACCTCAACCACTCCGCGGGGGCACAGGACCTCTGGCTTCAGACCATGGCGGAGTGGGGTATCGATTTAGCAATGGCTGCGGAACCGTATCTAGTGGCTCCGCAGCCGCATTGGATCGGTGACAACACTGGGTCGGTCGTAGTCGTTACGCGGCCTGGTGGCCCCCCCCTCACTGTCTTAGAGAGAGGGGAAGGATATGTGGTAGTGGAGTGGAGAAAGTGGATCATCGTTGGGGCCTACTTCTCCCCGAACAGACCACTGAGGGAGTTCGATGCCTTCACGGACATCCTGGGTCAAGCGATACATCGAGCTCGACCCAAGCCAGTGGTCATGATGGGAGATCTCAATGCGAGGTCTCAGGTGTGGGGGGACACTGTCTCCAACGCTAGAGGCAGTTCGGTAGAGGAGTGGATGGCAGAGATGGGGCTTTCTCTCCTCAACTGTGGGAACACTCCCACCTGCGTAAGGTCACAAGGCCAGTCCGTGGTGGACGTGTCCTTTGCATCGCCCGTAGTAGCGCGGGCGATAAGCAACTGGAGGGTAGAAGGGGATGTGGAAACTCTCTCAGATCACCGCTACATCAGATTTGAGATTTCCACATCCTCTGAAATGCGCGAGCCAGCCGGTCGCCGAGAAGCCTTCCCGCGGTGGATCATTGGCCGTCTGGACCGGGACATGGCGGAAGAGGCGGCACTCGTGCAAGCATGGGTGGCACCAGCTGCCCCAGTGTTGGATGTCAACGATGGGGCTGCGCAATTCCAGGCGGAGGTCGCCGAGGTATGCAATGCGGCGATGCCGAAGGCTAGAGGCTGCCGCCCGCCACGTCGCGCAGTCTACTGGTGGAACCAGCGGATTGCCGAACTGCGACAGACGTGTGGGGAGGCAAGGAGGGCGTACCTCAGGTGCAGACGAAGGGCCTTCCGACAGCCACTGGAGGAAGAGCAGCTCCACTCTGCGTACACGGAGCTCAAAAAAGAGCTCCAGCTGACAATCAGCGGGGCAAAGGAGGAGGCGCGTGAAGGTATGCTGGAGGGTCTCAACAAGGATCCGTGGGGGCGTCCATATCGCTCCGCGCGGAAGAAGTTACAGGGAGTCGGCACCCCTCTAACTGAGACCCTCCCAGCAGAATTCGTAGGGAGAGTGGTGGCAGAGTTGTTCCCTCCGGCATCGAATGTTACAACTCCCAGAATGGCCGTGGAAGAGCAGAGTGAGGAAGAGGGAAATGAGGAGGTGCGCAGTGTTACTGATGCGGAAATGGAGTCGGCAATGGACCGTCTCAAGACTAGGAGGAAGGCGCCGGGGCCAGACGGAGTGCCCAGCCGGGTTCTGGCCCTTGCACTCACACACATGGGGGAGAAGTTTCGGGAACTGCTCAACGCATCCTTCCGCACGGGGCAGTTCCCGAAGCCTTGGAAGGAGGGGCGTCTGTGCCTACTTAAGAAGGAGGGTCGTTCTCCAGACTCTCCATCAGCCTTCCGGCCAATTGTCCTGCTGGACGAGGCCGGGAAGCTGCTGGAGAAGATCGTGGCGGAGAGGGTCAACAGGCACATGTCTGAAGTGGGGCCTAATCTCGCGGACGCCCAGTACGGGTTTAGGGCGGGCCGCTCAACGCTGGACGCCATCACAGCGTTGAAGCGGCACACGGAGCAGGTCGTAGATAACGGGGGAAAGGCATTGGCGGTGTCTCTTGACATCGCCAATGCATTCAATAGCCTGCCTCTCAATGTCATCAGGGAGGCCCTTGCATATCATGGGCTGCCGAGATATCTCCAGCGCCTGATAGGCAGTTATCTGGAAGGGAGGACAATCGCTTACGCTGATGTCTCAGGCAGGATAGTCCGGCGATCGATGGAGTGCGGCGTTCCTCAGGGTTCCGTCCTTGGACCCCTGCTTTGGAATGTTGGCTACGACTGGGTGCTCAGAAGCGCGCTCCTTCCCAGGATGCGCGTTTTCTGCTACGCTGATGACACCCTGGTCGTAGCCAGTGGAGAAACATTTCAGGAGGTCGCAGACCTGGCCTCCATAGGAACGTCGCTTGTGGTGGAGAGGATCGGATCGCTTGGTCTAAGGGTCGCACTGGACAAAACCAGTGCGATCATGTTCCACAGACCAAGGGGAGGGCCGCCCCCGGGAGCGGCAATCAACATCGATGGCGTCCGCGTCCGAGTAGGGTCCAATTTTAAGTACCTAGGTTTAATATTGGACGGGCGCTGGAAATTTGAGGCCCATTTTCAGGCTCTGGGCCCGAAACTGGTTAGCGCGGCAGGCGCACTTGGGCGCCTACTACCGAATTTGGGTGGCCCCGACCAAAGCTGCCGCAAGTTATATTGCGGTGTGTTGCGCAGCATGGCGCTGTACGGGGCCCCCATATGGGCAGAATCGTTGTCGGCCCACAACAGGAGGCAGTTGCGTAGGCCGCAGCGGGTCATTACAACGCGCGCGGCCCGCTGCTACAGAACGGTGTCGTTCGCTGCGGCATGCGTTCTAGCAGGAACACCCCCCTGGGAGCGAGAAGCGGAAGTTCTCGCAGCCGCCTATCGCTTCCGGGAGGAGCGTACTCAGGGAGGGAATCGCTTGTCAGGCGAAGAGGCAGCGCTGGTTCGGCGGTTAATGGCGGAAGCAGTCCTGCGCAGGTGGGGTGAAGACCTGGTCGATCCGGTGGCAGGGATTCGGACAATTGGGGCTATTCGCCCAGTCCTTCCAGACTGGGTGAAAAGAAAAAAGGGTGCCATGACATACCGTCTTGCGCAGGTACTGTCCGGACATGGCTGTTTCGGGCGGTACCTGCACAAGGTTGCAAGAAGGGAACCAACACCGGTATGTCATGAGTGCGGCGCCGAGGAGGACACGGCGCAGCACACGTTAGAGGAATGCACTCGATGGTCGCGGCGTCGCCACGATTTGATCAGTGTTGTCGGAAGGGACCTCGATCTGCCCAGCTTAATTACGTCGATGCTGGGCAGTAACGAGTCGTGGTGTGCAATGGTCTCCTTTTGCGAGGACGTAATCTCGCAAAAGGAGACAGCGGAGAGACAACGAGAGTCCTCCGCAGCAAACGGCTTAAGGGCCAGGAGATCAGGGCAGAGAAGGAGGAGGTTCGCGCACCTCCTCCCGCCCAACTAATAATGATGTGGTCGTAGGACCAGACGCCGAGGTCCCGGTAGCATGCGAGAGCGATCCCGTGGGCCTCAACATGGCGGACAAATTGGAGGGTCAATAGAGGAGGGTTTTAGTGGGTAGGGGTCACCAGGCTGTCTGATTAGCAGACAGTCGTGAGTGACTTTAACCCCACACTCCCCCAGCATTGCACTGACCCGCTGGGAGGGGGGGCGAGATTTAACACCCACTCCGCCCCCCTAGGCAATAAGGCGCTTTCCCCCTCTTAAAAAAAAAAAAAAAAAAAAAAAAAAAAAAGGTTAGGTTAGGTTAGGTTAGGTTAGGTTAGGTTAGGTTAGGTTAGGTTAGGTTAGGTTAGGTTAGGTTAGGTTAGGTTAGGTTAGGTTAGGTTAGGTTAGGTTAGGTTAGGTTAGGTTAGGTTAGGTTAGGTTAGGTTAGGTTAGGTTAGGTTAGGTTAGGTTAGGTTAGGTTAGGTTAGGTTAGGTTAGGTTAGGTTAGGTTAGGTTAGGTTAGGTTAGGTTAGGTTAGGTTAGGTTAGGTTAGGTTAGGTTAGGTTAGGTTAGGTTAGGTTAGGTTAGGTTAGGTTAGGTTAGGTTAGGTTAGGTTAGGTTAGGTTAGGTTAGGTTAGGTTAGGTTAGGTTAGGTTAGGTTAGGTTAGGTTAGGTTAGGTTAGGTTAGGTTAGGTTAGGTTAGGTTAGGTTAGGTTAGGTTAGGTTAGGTTAGGTTAGGTTAGGTTAGGTTAGGTTAGGTTAGGTTAGGTTAGGTTAGGTTAGGTTAGGTTAGGTTAGGTTAGGTTAGGTTAGGTTAGGTCAGGTTAGGTTAGGTTAGGTTAGGTTAGGTTAGGTTAGGTTAGGTTAGGTTAGGTTAGGTTAGGTTAGGTTAGGTTAGGTTAGGTTAGGTTAGGTTAGGTTAGGTTAGGTTAGGTTAGGTTAGGTTAGGTTAGGTTAGGTTAGGTTAGGTTAGGTTAGGTTAGGTTAGGTTAGGTTAGGTTAGGTTAGGTTAGGTTAGGTTAGGTTAGGTTAGGTTAGGTTAGGTTAGGTTAGGTTAGGTTAGGTTAGGTTAGGTTAGGTTAGGTTAGGTTAGGTTAGGTTAGGTTAGGTTAGGTTAGGTTAGGTTAGGTTAGGTTAGGTTAGGTTAGGTTAGGTTAGGTTAGGTTAGGTTAGGTTAGGTTAGGTTAGGTTAGGTTAGGTTAGGTTAGGTTAGGTTAGGTTAGGTTAGGTTAGGTTAGGTTAGGTTAGGTTAGGTTAGGTTAGGTTAGGTTAGGTTAGGTTAGGTTAGGTTAGGTTAGGTTAGGTTAGGTTAGGTTAGGTTAGGTTAGGTTAATAGCGTATGTAGCCTTGCGGTCGCACGTTCATCCGTAAGAGCATACGTCCTGGGTTCGATTCCCGGGTTGGTCACTATGTGTTATTCGCTTTTAAAAGTGTTATAATAAATTGTGATCAATGTTTGAGAAACTTGAGGGATGTTTGAAGCCCGGAAGGGTGGATAACATAAAATTGTGGTGGAAAGTTTGAAACCTGTGCAGACGGCACGAAAGGTGGATAACTAACCTGAGTGGGGCCAGCCTAGCTGGCTAAACTTTTTAACAGCGTATGTAGCCTTGCGGTCGCACGTTCATCCGTAAGAGCATACGTCCTGGGTTCGATTCCCGGGTTGGTCACTATGTGTTATTCGCTTTTAAAAGTGTTATAATAAATTGTGATCAATGTTTGAGAAATTTGAGGGATGTTTGAAGCCCGGAAGGGTGAATAACATAAACTGTGGTGGAAGTTTGAAACCTGGGCAGACGGCTAATAGGTGGATAACTAACATGAGTGGTGTCATTAAGTTGACTAAACTTTTAACAGCGTATGTAGCCTTGCGGTCGCACGTTCATCCGTAAGAGCATACGTCCTGGGTTCGATTCCCGGGTTGGTCACTATGTGTTATTCGCTTTTAAAAAGTGTTATAATAAATTGTGATCAATGTTTGAGAAACTTGAGGGATGTTGGAAACCCGGAAGGGTGGATAACATAAAACTGTGGTGGAAAGTTTGAAACCTGTGCAGACGGCACGAAAGGTGGATAACTAACCTGAGTGGGGCCAGCCTAGCTGGCTAAACTTTTTAACAGCGTATGTAGCCTTGCGGTCGCACGTTCATCCGTAAGAGCATACGTCCTGGGTTCGATTCCCGGGTTGGTCACTATGTGTTATTCGCTTTTAAAAGTGTTATAATAAATTGTGATCAATGTTTGAGAAATTTGAGGGATGTTTGAAGCCCGGAAGGGTGAATAACATAAACTGTGGTGGAAGTTTGAAACCTGGGCAGACGGCTAATAGGTGGATAACTAACATGAGTGGTGTCATTAAGTTGACTAAACTTTTTAACAGCGTATGTAGCCTTGCGGTCGCACGTTCATCCGTAAGAGCATACGTCCTGGGTTCGATTCCCGGGTTGGTCACTATGTGTTATTCGCTTTTAAAAGTGTTATAATAAATTGTGATCAATGTTTGAGAAATTTGAGGGATGTTTGAAGCCCGGAAGGGTGAATAACATAAACTGTGGTGGAAGTTTGAAACCTGGGCAGACGGCTAATAGGTGGATAACTAACATGAGTGGTGTCATTAAGTTGACTAAACTTTTTAACAGCGTATGTAGCCTTGCGGTCGCACGTTCATCCGTAAGAGCATACGTCCTGGGTTCGATTCCCGGGTTGGTCACTATGTGTTATTCGCTTTTAAAAGTGTTATAATAAATTGTGATCAATGTTTGAGAAATTTGAGGGATGTTTGAAGCCCGGAAGGGTGAATAACATAAACTGTGGTGGAAGTTTGAAACCTGGGCAGACGGCTAATAGGTGGATAACTAACATGAGTGGTGTCATTAAGTTGACTAAAAACTTTTTGAAAACTTTTTAGAGGTATAACTTCTATGTTACTTGACGGACCTCTGTACTTTTTCGACGGTATGCTGTCGGGACAAATTGTTTGTAACATAATAATTTGTTTCCGCGGCGTTCTATCGGTGGATTTAAATGTTTTCGAAGTTTTTATTTTTATGATAAAAATTTCGGTTATGTTGACGATCTACTGGTTTTTAGTTTGGTTATAATTTTTTCTTGGCTGTACTTTTCTACCTGGTTTTGACGTTACCTTCTAAGGCCGCGTCGACTCCATAGGTACATTTAGTTAGGTTCTTAAGATTTCTTAGTTCTAGTGGTGTGTTCATAGTATTTAGTTTTTTCGCCTTTCAACAAATTACGTTGAAACTACTAAGTTAGTTTTTATAGGGTTAAGATTAGATATTATTGTAGTATTTTGTTGGTTGTTCGTCGGGAAGCGTCGTGTGCACTTGCAAACTTCGTTTTTCCCGCGACTTTGGCTATTTTCTTAGTTTTTACGCTAGTTTTAGTCAATATTTGGTGGTTTTATATAATGTTTGTAGTTTTAAGCAAATATTATTGTTAAGTTTGTGTTTCTCTATTTATAAATAATGGAGAGTGAATCAGAATCGAGTGTTTCTGGTCTTGGGAGGCCCCGCACGCGGGGATTTACGAGGTGTACGTCAAACACCGTCGATTTGGCGAGCGATACGGAAACCGAGGAATCGGCTTCGGGGAGGTATCTGAAGAAGAGAACTCCCGCCCATGATGTTGGCCTTGCCAAGGCCAGAAAGGCCTTAGATAAGGCCAAGGAAGCCACAGCTGCGGCCATTTTTGAGCGGCATCTGAGGAAAACGGTCAGGAACCAGGTTCCCAGACCGGTTTTGGGGCAGGCGCCGGAAGACGCCGTTCTAAATGAGGAGCTGGAGTCCTTAGGTACCCCAGACATAATGGACAGGGCTGCCAAAAGGGCCCATAGAATTACGGAGATAGCGCTGAAAAGCGGCAATCTCAAGGGGGATCTAATGCGGGACCTAAAGGTCGCCGCAAAAGATATGAAAGAGATGGTTGACATCCTTTCTCGAAGGTCCGTGGCAGAGGAGACCCTCCGTCTACAAACGGACAACAATAGGATGAGAGCACACATCTCCGATCTGGAGATGCAACTGAAGGCGCTTAGGAGAGACTTCTCTGAGCGAACGTCACCTGCCGTGGCGACTGTTGAGACTGCTTCGCCGGCACAAGGGGCATCAAAAGACTTCGCCGAAGAGCTGCAGCTCTTCGGCGAAGGCCTGCAGGCCAAAATACTGCGGTCTGTCGGTGATATGGTGGAGGCAAAGCTGGCGAGGATCGAGAATCGGCTTCTGCCAGCGGCGATCATTCGCCCACCTCTGGCGGCATCCCGTGATAGGGAAACGCCGTGTTCCCAAGGAACAAGTGTGATGGTCAGCGCAACCCCAGCGCCAGCCCCCGTCGACCAAGATCAAGGCGGAAGCTGGGCTCTGGTTGCTGCAAGAGGGAAAGGGAAAGGAGTAGGAAAGAAGACAAAGAGTCACCCTACTCCAACGGTTGCCCCCAAGAAGGCAACCAAGACGGCACAGCCAGCGGCACAGCCGGTGGCACAGCCAGCAGCATCGACTTCGAAAGCTGCGACCAAGCCAGCGGCTGGCAAAAAGAAGGCTAAGAAGTCGGCTTCAAAAAAGAAGAAGCCGGCTCCAAAGAAGATGCCGAAGCTCACTGCTCCTCGCTCAGCGGTAGTTGTCGTGACGTTGAACCAGGAGGCAGTGGAGAGGGGGGCTACATATGCCTCCATCATTGCAAAGGCAAAAGGTGGCATCAAGCTGGCGGATCTGGGGATCGACCAGGTCCAAATCAGACAGTCGGCTACGGGGGCCCGGATATTCGAATTACCGGGCTCTCAAAGCAACGAGAAGGCTGACTCCCTTGCGGAGAAGCTTCGTGGGATCCTCGCAGAAGATGCGAAGGTGGATCGTCCCACAAAGCGAGTGGACATCCGCATTGGAGGACTGGACGACAGTGTGACGGTGGAAGAAGTGGTGGCGGCAGTTTCTGCCAAGGGAGGATGCCCGCCCGACTCCGTAAGGGCGGGTGAGCTCAAAAGGGGCGACAACGGGATGGGGGCAATACTCATCCAGTGCCCCGTCCCCGCTGCGAAAAAGGTGGCAGAAGGAAGGCTTCTTGTGGGGTGGAGCTCCGCCCAAATCAAGGTTTTGGAGGTGCGCCCCATGCGCTGTTACAAGTGCATGGGATTAGGGCACACCAAGGACAAATGCCCCTCAGAGAAGAACCGTAGCGATCTCTGCTTCCGGTGCGGCAAAGCAGGGCATAAGGCGGCCACGTGTACGGCGGAGGTGCACTGCGCAATATGCGCGGATGGTGGAAGGCCCTCAGGGCATATAATGGGGGGGAGGTCCTGCAAACCTCCCACCATTAAAAAGAAGGCGGCCTCCAAGGCCAAAGCGCCTACTCCAGAGGCAGCGCAGATGGCGTCTGGAGAAAATGATATGTCGTCCTAATGTCCAGCACGACTATCAATTTTCTCCAGACGAACCTCAACCACTCCGCGGGGGCACAGGACCTCTGGCTTCAGACCATGGCGGAGTGGGGTATCGATTTAGCAATGGCTGCGGAACCGTATCTAGTGGCTCCGCAGCCGCATTGGATCGGTGACAACACTGGGTCGGTCGTAGTCGTTACGCGGCCTGGTGGCCCCCCCCTCACTGTCTTAGAGAGAGGGGAAGGATATGTGGTAGTGGAGTGGAGAAAGTGGATCATCGTTGGGGCCTACTTCTCCCCGAACAGACCACTGAGGGAGTTCGATGCCTTCACGGACATCCTGGGTCAAGCGATACATCGAGCTCGACCCAAGCCAGTGGTCATGATGGGAGATCTCAATGCGAGGTCTCAGGTGTGGGGGGACACTGTCTCCAACGCTAGAGGCAGTTCGGTAGAGGAGTGGATGGCAGAGATGGGGCTTTCTCTCCTCAACTGTGGGAACACTCCCACCTGCGTAAGGTCACAAGGCCAGTCCGTGGTGGACGTGTCCTTTGCATCGCCCGTAGTAGCGCGGGCGATAAGCAACTGGAGGGTAGAAGGGGATGTGGAAACTCTCTCAGATCACCGCTACATCAGATTTGAGATTTCCACATCCTCTGAAATGCGCGAGCCAGCCGGTCGCCGAGAAGCCTTCCCGCGGTGGATCATTGGCCGTCTGGACCGGGACATGGCGGAAGAGGCGGCACTCGTGCAAGCATGGGTGGCACCAGCTGCCCCAGTGTTGGATGTCAACGATGGGGCTGCGCAATTCCAGGCGGAGGTCGCCGAGGTATGCAATGCGGCGATGCCGAAGGCTAGAGGCTGCCGCCCGCCACGTCGCGCAGTCTACTGGTGGAACCAGCGGATTGCCGAACTGCGACAGACGTGTGGGGAGGCAAGGAGGGCGTACCTCAGGTGCAGACGAAGGGCCTTCCGACAGCCACTGGAGGAAGAGCAGCTCCACTCTGCGTACACGGAGCTCAAAAAAGAGCTCCAGCTGACAATCAGCGGGGCAAAGGAGGAGGCGCGTGAAGGTATGCTGGAGGGTCTCAACAAGGATCCGTGGGGGCGTCCATATCGCTCCGCGCGGAAGAAGTTACAGGGAGTCGGCACCCCTCTAACTGAGACCCTCCCAGCAGAATTCGTAGGGAGAGTGGTGGCAGAGTTGTTCCCTCCGGCATCGAATGTTACAACTCCCAGAATGGCCGTGGAAGAGCAGAGTGAGGAAGAGGGAAATGAGGAGGTGCGCAGTGTTACTGATGCGGAAATGGAGTCGGCAATGGACCGTCTCAAGACTAGGAGGAAGGCGCCGGGGCCAGACGGAGTGCCCAGCCGGGTTCTGGCCCTTGCACTCACACACATGGGGGAGAAGTTTCGGGAACTGCTCAACGCATCCTTCCGCACGGGGCAGTTCCCGAAGCCTTGGAAGGAGGGGCGTCTGTGCCTACTTAAGAAGGAGGGTCGTTCTCCAGACTCTCCATCAGCCTTCCGGCCAATTGTCCTGCTGGACGAGGCCGGGAAGCTGCTGGAGAAGATCGTGGCGGAGAGGGTCAACAGGCACATGTCTGAAGTGGGGCCTAATCTCGCGGACGCCCAGTACGGGTTTAGGGCGGGCCGCTCAACGCTGGACGCCATCACAGCGTTGAAGCGGCACACGGAGCAGGTCGTAGATAACGGGGGAAAGGCATTGGCGGTGTCTCTTGACATCGCCAATGCATTCAATAGCCTGCCTCTCAATGTCATCAGGGAGGCCCTTGCATATCATGGGCTGCCGAGATATCTCCAGCGCCTGATAGGCAGTTATCTGGAAGGGAGGACAATCGCTTACGCTGATGTCTCAGGCAGGATAGTCCGGCGATCGATGGAGTGCGGCGTTCCTCAGGGTTCCGTCCTTGGACCCCTGCTTTGGAATGTTGGCTACGACTGGGTGCTCAGAAGCGCGCTCCTTCCCAGGATGCGCGTTTTCTGCTACGCTGATGACACCCTGGTCGTAGCCAGTGGAGAAACATTTCAGGAGGTCGCAGACCTGGCCTCCATAGGAACGTCGCTTGTGGTGGAGAGGATCGGATCGCTTGGTCTAAGGGTCGCACTGGACAAAACCAGTGCGATCATGTTCCACAGACCAAGGGGAGGGCCGCCCCCGGGAGCGGCAATCAACATCGATGGCGTCCGCGTCCGAGTAGGGTCCAATTTTAAGTACCTAGGTTTAATATTGGACGGGCGCTGGAAATTTGAGGCCCATTTTCAGGCTCTGGGCCCGAAACTGGTTAGCGCGGCAGGCGCACTTGGGCGCCTACTACCGAATTTGGGTGGCCCCGACCAAAGCTGCCGCAAGTTATATTGCGGTGTGTTGCGCAGCATGGCGCTGTACGGGGCCCCCATATGGGCAGAATCGTTGTCGGCCCACAACAGGAGGCAGTTGCGTAGGCCGCAGCGGGTCATTACAACGCGCGCGGCCCGCTGCTACAGAACGGTGTCGTTCGCTGCGGCATGCGTTCTAGCAGGAACACCCCCCTGGGAGCGAGAAGCGGAAGTTCTCGCAGCCGCCTATCGCTTCCGGGAGGAGCGTACTCAGGGAGGGAATCGCTTGTCAGGCGAAGAGGCAGCGCTGGTTCGGCGGTTAATGGCGGAAGCAGTCCTGCGCAGGTGGGGTGAAGACCTGGTCGATCCGGTGGCAGGGATTCGGACAATTGGGGCTATTCGCCCAGTCCTTCCAGACTGGGTGAAAAGAAAAAAGGGTGCCATGACATACCGTCTTGCGCAGGTACTGTCCGGACATGGCTGTTTCGGGCGGTACCTGCACAAGGTTGCAAGAAGGGAACCAACACCGGTATGTCATGAGTGCGGCGCCGAGGAGGACACGGCGCAGCACACGTTAGAGGAATGCACTCGATGGTCGCGGCGTCGCCACGATTTGATCAGTGTTGTCGGAAGGGACCTCGATCTGCCCAGCTTAATTACGTCGATGCTGGGCAGTAACGAGTCGTGGTGTGCAATGGTCTCCTTTTGCGAGGACGTAATCTCGCAAAAGGAGACAGCGGAGAGACAACGAGAGTCCTCCGCAGCAAACGGCTTAAGGGCCAGGAGATCAGGGCAGAGAAGGAGGAGGTTCGCGCACCTCCTCCCGCCCAACTAATAATGATGTGGTCGTAGGACCAGACGCCGAGGTCCCGGTAGCATGCGAGAGCGATCCCGTGGGCCTCAACATGGCGGACAAATTGGAGGGTCAATAGAGGAGGGTTTTAGTGGGTAGGGGTCACCAGGCTGTCTGATTAGCAGACAGTCGTGAGTGACTTTAACCCCACACTCCCCCAGCATTGCACTGACCCGCTGGGAGGGGGGGCGAGATTTAACACCCACTCCGCCCCCCTAGGCAATAAGGCGCTTTCCCCCTCTTAAAAAAAAAAAAAAAAAAAAAAAAAAAAAAGGTTAGGTTAGGTTAGGTTAGGTTAGGTTAGGTTAGGTTAGGTTAGGTTAGGTTAGGTTAGGTTAGGTTAGGTTAGGTTAGGTTAGGTTAGGTTAGGTTAGGTTAGGTTAGGTTAGGTTAGGTTAGGTTAGGTTAGGTTAGGTTAGGTTAGGTTAGGTTAGGTTAGGTTAGGTTAGGTTAGGTTAGGTTAGGTTAGGTTAGGTTAGGTTAGGTTAGGTTAGGTTAGGTTAGGTTAGGTTAGGTTAGGTTAGGTTAGGTTAGGTTAGGTTAGGTTAGGTTAGGTTAGGTTAGGTTAGGTTAGGTTAGGTTAGGTTAGGTTAGGTTAGGTTAGGTTAGGTTAGGTTAGGTTAGGTTAGGTTAGGTTAGGTTAGGTTAGGTTAGGTTAGGTTAGGTTAGGTTAGGTTAGGTTAGGTTAGGTTAGGTTAGGTTAGGTTAGGTTAGGTTAGGTTAGGTTAGGTTAGGTTAGGTTAGGTTAGGTTAGGTTAGGTTAGGTTAGGTTAGGTTAGGTTAGGTTAGGTTAGGTTAGGTTAGGTTAGGTTAGGTTAGGTTAGGTTAGGTTAGGTTAGGTTAGGTTAGGTTAGGTTAGGTTAGGTTAGGTTAGGTTAGGTTAGGTTAGGTTAGGTTAGGTTAGGTTAGGTTAGGTTAGGTTAGGTTAGGTTAGGTTAGGTTAGGTTAGGTTAGGTTAGGTTAGGTTAGGTTTTTTTTTTTTTTTTTTTTTTTTTTTTTTTTTTTGTTGGTGTACCTAATAGCCTACTCCCCGGCAGCATAGCTCCGGGGCCGAGGATTGGGTACTACGATTTTTCCTCTATCGTGGGTGGACAGAGACCATTGATTTGTATGTGTTGTGTGAGATTTCCTTTATTATTAAAAGTTTTTATATTTATAAATTTAAATAGATATTTTTATATAATATATATATATATATATAATTTTTATATATTCTTTATTGCTTAATCTAGATACATTCTTATAGTTATTGTCTTAAATTTTTATTTCTTTTCTGTTTAATTTTACATTTTCTTAGTTTTCCTAGATTTTAATTAGTCTAATTACATTTTTATCTCTTAGTAAGATAGATCTGTTTTATTTATTTCCGTACATTTTTACATTTTCTTGGTTTTTATAGACTTTAATGTTTACATACATTTTTATCTCTTAGTGAGATTTGCATTATATATCTAGTTATAATATAAACTTAATACTAACATACATTATTATTTACTACCATTTTGCATGTTTGCCTTTTTATTTGTAGGCTACTTGTTTGAATATATTTTGATTTCACAGTTTTTCTTAATTTCTAAATTTCTTATTTTCTATTTTCTTATTACTAGCTTACATATCTTTTAATTTTGTTAGTTATGTTTACATTATTGATTTTGATGTATTGACATCTAATTGCTATTACTTATAATTGAATTGTAAGTGTTTCTTATGCTACTTATGCTACTTAGAATAGTATACATTGTTTTCTTATTTATTAAAACGTTTTTACATTTTTATTTCTTACTGGACTATTTATTGTCTATGTTTTTACAGGATTTATATATGTATGTTTTTATTTGTTTCAATAGAAGTTTTTCATTATTATATTTTCTTACTATTTAAATTAGTTTTTATGTTTAGTTGAGTATTTTATATTTTTACTTTTTATTGATGTTATGTCTTTATTATTATTTGCTGGTTTTCTTGTTATATTACAACAAAGTCTTTATAATCTGTATAGATTTTTGCAAGATTCGCAGTTTTAAGCCGTATTTTTCTTGACATATTTAATTTTTATTTAGTTTTTTGTACTTTTTATGTTTTTTCGATGTATAATAATTATGGAAGTATTTTAAGTTTTTATGGTTTTTTGTATATATTTATTTGTTTTCTACACAGTTTTTCTTAATTTCTAAATTTCTTATTTTCTATTTTCTTATTACTAGCTTACATTATTTTAATTTTGTTAGTTATGTTTACATTATTGATTTTGATGTATTGACATCTAATTGCTATTGCTTATAATTGAATTGTAAGTGTTTCTTATGCTACTCAGAATAGTATACATTGTTTTCTTATTTATTAAAACGCTTTTACATTTTTATTTCTTACTGGTCTATTTATTGTCTATGTTTTTACAGGATTTATATATGTATGTTTTTGTTTGTTTCAATAGAAGTTTTTCATTGTTATGTTTTCTTACTATTTAAATTAATTTTTATGTTTGGTTGAGTATTTTATATTTTACTTTTTATTGATGTTATATCTTTATTATTATTTGCTGGTTTTCTTGTTATATTACACAGGTCTTTATAAACTGTATAGTTTTTTGCAAGATTCGCAGTTTTAATTGTCGTATTTTCCTTGACATATTTAATTTTTATTTAGTTTTTTGTACTTTTTTGTGTTTTTGCGGTGTATAATAGTTATGGAAGTACTTTAAGTTTTTGTGGTTTTTGTATATATTTATTTGTTTTCTAATTGTCTTTTATTTGTTTGTTATTTAACTTTCATTGTGAAGTTGTTTTATTTTAAATATGTTGTTTGTTTTTATTTTGTTTGGAGTTCTTTTATATGTATTCTATCCCGGTCCGCGCGATAATGTCCCACTTTATGCGGATGGGGCACTGTGCGTCAAATGCGTTGTGATTAGCTGATTTTGTGTTTGAGTTTTCTGCTATGCAGTTTGCGCATGTTGGTATTTTGCCTTCTGTGAACGCTGGGCATTCATTCTTCTTGTGTTTTCCGCCACAGTGGGAACATTTTTCGTGTTCTTCTGTACATTTGCTTTTGCAATGGCCGTATTTTAAGCACTTAGTGCATTGCCTGAGAGGTGAGTGGTCCTCTACTTGGACTTTTTGTAAATCTATGAAGAGTGTACCACTCTTCATAGAGTAGTCCCAGATTTCTTTCGGAGTTCGTATGACTACGTGTTCGAGTAGTGGGTCTTTAGTTTTGATTCTAAACAATATCTTGAAATCTTCCATTTTGTCCTGAGGTAAGTCTATGTGATTTTGGTGTTTTAGGGCTATAATTATGTCTTCCTGTGTGGTGTTTTTTATTAAATTTTTAATTTTTATGATAGGTGATTTATTTTTAAGGTTAGTGGTGATGAATTTATTTTTGTGTTTTCCGAGTGTGTTTTTAATTTTATCTATGTCCGTTTTGTTTTCACATGCTATGGTTATTTGTGCGTCTTTTATTTTTCTTACTTTCACTATATTGAGTCCTTGTTCTTTGGCTTTAATTATGTTTTTTACTATTCCTATTGTTTCTTCGGCTGTGCTGGATTCATCTTTGGACTGTACTTTTATAGTGTGTAGTGTAGGTCGAGTTAATTCTGCGTGTTTTGTTTTGAGTTTTTCTGCGTACGTGGGGATTTTATTTGTGGTTTGTGTTATTTGTGTTAAGTGCTGTTCCAGCAATTTTTGATGATTTTTAAGTTGTACTATTAGTTCTTTTTCTAAGTTTTCTTTGCTATTTTCTGTTACTTTTTCGATATTTTGGCGACTGCTAATGTCTCTAGTTTTTGTTTTAATTGGAGTGGATTGAAGTATTGTGGTAGAAGAAATTCTTAATGCATCCTCCATGATCGATGTTGTTTCATCCTCTAATTCCTCCAATGTTTCCTCTATGCATATTATGTTTTTTGTTATTATTTCTTTTAATTCTGACTTTAGATTTCTCGATTTATTAACTGCTGTCATTATATCGCTCATACAAAATGTTATTTTTTCGAAATGCATTTTCCTGCTGCCTTTTGTGGGTCTTTTTATGATTTCAGAAGGTTGCTCGCAATCTGAATCTGAGTAATCGTTGGATGTATTTGGGTCTGACATTTTACAAGTTTTTATTTTTAAACAATTTTTATATTAAGAAGTGTGTGCAGGGATAGGGGGGGTAGGGGGGGAATTTGTAGGGGCCAATCTATTCGCCTTGGTTGGATGAATAAAATGAGCCCAAACTCGATGGGTCTAGGATGAAGGGGGAGGAAGTTAGGTTCTGGGGGGGTGGGGGAAGGTGTGGGGGGGAATCTGTCGGAGCCGATCGATTCGCCTCGAGGAGACGGTTCTTTTAAGCCCAAACTTGGGGGGTTTGGGAAAAGGGGGGAGGAAGTTGGGTTCTGCGGGGGTGAGGTAGCAAAAAGTTTGATTGCGGGGGGGGAGGAAATTGGGTTTCGTGGGGTATGGATAGGTATAGGATTTGGGTTTTTTGGATCTAAAAGGGTGGGGGAAGGTGGAGGGGGAAATCTGTCAGGGCCAATCGATTCGTCTCTAAGAGACGTTTCTTTTGAACCCAAACTTGGGGGGTTTGGGAAAGGGGGGGAGGAAGTTGGGTTATGCGGGGGTGAGGTAGCAAAAAGTTTGATTGCGGGGGGGGAGGAAATTGGGTTTCGTGGGGTATGGATAGGTATAGGATTTGGGTTTTTTGGATCTAAAAGGGTGGGGGAAGGTGGGGGGGGAAATCTGTCAGGGCCAATCGATTCGTCTCTAAGAGACGTTTCTTTTGAACCCAAACTTGGGGGGTTTGGGAAAAGGGGGAAGGAATTGGGTATCGCGGGGGTGGGGTACTATGGATATAGGGGAAGGGTATGGGTCGGCACACACTTAGCTATGAAAAAGTTAAAATTATTAAAAATTTTAATATTTAATTAATATTATTTGCCGACACACTCTTGACCAAAAATTTTGTCAGGCGGCACACTCCTGACTGAATGAATTGTATGAAATTTGTGAATTTATATAGATATTTAAGAAATAACACGCTTGACCAAAAATTTGTGAATAATATCACCCTTAGCCGTTTTTAATTTTGTATGGAGAAAAATATTTGATTTTAAAAATGTTAAATTATAGGTTTCTAATTGTCCGATTTTAATAAATTTGGTATCAAATGAAAGGGGGTTTAAAGAGGTTTTTTATAGACTAATAATATTTAATAAATGCCTTATATCCTTGCTCTGAGACACGACCAATTTAAATATTGTTTTTTACTGGTTACCGAGTATGTTTTCTAGATTTTATTTGAGATGGGTGAAAAATTTTGAAAAACTAAGCTGTAGATATAATTACTATTTGTTAACTTTAAAAGGATGTATTTTTAAATTTTAAGATTTTTTAATATTGTAAAAAGTAAGTAATAGTACCAACTTAGGTTGACCTGTGACGCTTGTTATTTAGTTTACTAAAATGTCTCTCATTACAAAACTATATGGCATTTTACAATTATTTTTGAACACTTATATTAGATATTATTAAAGCTTACTATTTTTGCCTTCTTCTGCCTGATCGGAGGATTTTCTGAATTTTCAGCACGATTGAAGTCTTGAGGCCCGTAGGTGTTGAGGGGTCAATCCGAGAAAAACGCTTGTATCTCCTGGAGTTTTTGTCCAGGGAAGATGGTGCTGGTGTCAGGCGGTAGCTCTCACCTTCGCCGAGCAGGATCCAGAAGATTGTTGACTCCTCGGTAGTTCTGGAGTCGTGGTGACCCTGTATGGGTTTTTGCCATGTATCTCCGGAACCGCTATTCGGAAAAATCCAAATGAGGTATCAGGAGAAGGGTATTGACGAGCACTATTTATTGCACTTATCACATATATATGTTGTCGATCTTATTTTTGAGCCGCACGCACTTTTATATTTTCACAAATGGAGACTTCAATAACTTTTGACCCTGGAGTCATACGAAGACACTTTTTGCACTGTTGGAAACCACTAATTAACGCGCATCTTTTGGTGTATGATACGTATTTTTACGATTTTATTTGTTTACTTTGCACTATTTTGATCGCGGAGCTCGCAATTTCGCAGCTAGCGGTTTGGGACTTCGTTTGCGACTGGTTAGGTTAGGTTAGGTTAGGTTAGGTTAGGTTAGGTTAGGTTAGGTTAGGTTAGGTTAGGTTAGGTTAGGTTAGGTTAGGTTAGGTTAGGTTAGGTTAGGTTAGGTTAGGTTAGGTTAGGTTAGGTTAGGTTAGGTTAGGTTAGGTTAGGTTAGGTTAGGTTAGGTTAGGTTAGGTTAGGTTAGGTTAGGTTAGGTTAGGTTAGGTTAGGTTAGGTTAGGTTAGGTTAGGTTAGGTTAGGTTAGGTTAGGTTAGGTTAGGTTAGGTTAGGTTAGGTTAGGTTAGGTTAGGTTAGGTTAGGTTAGGTTAGGTTAGGTTAGGTTAGGTTAGGTTAGGTTAGGTTAGGTTAGGTTAGGTTAGGTTAACAGCGTATGTAGCCTTGCGGTCGCACGTTCATCCGTAAGAGCATACGTCCTGGGTTCGATTCCCGGGTTGGTCACTATGTGTTATTCGCTTTTAAAAGTGTTATAATAAATTGTGATCAATGTTTGAGAAACTTGAGGGATGTTTGAAGCCCGGAAGGGTGGATAACATAAAATTGTGGTGGAAAGTTTGAAACCTGTGCAGACGGCACGAAAGGTGGATAACTAACCTGAGTGGGGCCAGCCTAGCTGGCTAAACTTTTTAACAGCGTATGTAGCCTTGCGGTCGCACGTTCATCCGTAAGAGCATACGTCCTGGGTTCGATTCCCGGGTTGGTCACTATGTGTTATTCGCTTTTAAAAGTGTTATAATAAATTGTGATCAATGTTTGAGAAATTTGAGGGATGTTTGAAGCCCGGAAGGGTGAATAACATAAACTGTGGTGGAAGTTTGAAACCTGGGCAGACGGCTAATAGGTGGATAACTAACATGAGTGGTGTCATTAAGTTGACTAAACTTTTAACAGCGTATGTAGCCTTGCGGTCGCACGTTCATCCGTAAGAGCATACGTCCTGGGTTCGATTCCCGGGTTGGTCACTATGTGTTATTCGCTTTTAAAAAGTGTTATAATAAATTGTGATCAATGTTTGAGAAACTTGAGGGATGTTGGAAACCCGGAAGGGTGGATAACATAAAACTGTGGTGGAAAGTTTGAAACCTGTGCAGACGGCACGAAAGGTGGATAACTAACCTGAGTGGGGCCAGCCTAGCTGGCTAAACTTTTTAACAGCGTATGTAGCCTTGCGGTCGCACGTTCATCCGTAAGAGCATACGTCCTGGGTTCGATTCCCGGGTTGGTCACTATGTGTTATTCGCTTTTAAAAGTGTTATAATAAATTGTGATCAATGTTTGAGAAATTTGAGGGATGTTTGAAGCCCGGAAGGGTGAATAACATAAACTGTGGTGGAAGTTTGAAACCTGGGCAGACGGCTAATAGGTGGATAACTAACATGAGTGGTGTCATTAAGTTGACTAAACTTTTTAACAGCGTATGTAGCCTTGCGGTCGCACGTTCATCCGTAAGAGCATACGTCCTGGGTTCGATTCCCGGGTTGGTCACTATGTGTTATTCGCTTTTAAAAGTGTTATAATAAATTGTGATCAATGTTTGAGAAATTTGAGGGATGTTTGAAGCCCGGAAGGGTGAATAACATAAACTGTGGTGGAAGTTTGAAACCTGGGCAGACGGCTAATAGGTGGATAACTAACATGAGTGGTGTCATTAAGTTGACTAAACTTTTTAACAGCGTATGTAGCCTTGCGGTCGCACGTTCATCCGTAAGAGCATACGTCCTGGGTTCGATTCCCGGGTTGGTCACTATGTGTTATTCGCTTTTAAAAGTGTTATAATAAATTGTGATCAATGTTTGAGAAATTTGAGGGATGTTTGAAGCCCGGAAGGGTGAATAACATAAACTGTGGTGGAAGTTTGAAACCTGGGCAGACGGCTAATAGGTGGATAACTAACATGAGTGGTGTCATTAAGTTGACTAAAAACTTTTTGAAAACTTTTTAGAGGTATAACTTCTATGTTACTTGACGGACCTCTGTACTTTTTCGACGGTATGCTGTCGGGACAAATTGTTTGTAACATAATAATTTGTTTCCGCGGCGTTCTATCGGTGGATTTAAATGTTTTCGAAGTTTTTATTTTTATGATAAAAATTTCGGTTATGTTGACGATCTACTGGTTTTTAGTTTGGTTATAATTTTTTCTTGGCTGTACTTTTCTACCTGGTTTTGACGTTACCTTCTAAGGCCGCGTCGACTCCATAGGTACATTTAGTTAGGTTCTTAAGATTTCTTAGTTCTAGTGGTGTGTTCATAGTATTTAGTTTTTTCGCCTTTCAACAAATTACGTTGAAACTACTAAGTTAGTTTTTATAGGGTTAAGATTAGATATTATTGTAGTATTTTGTTGGTTGTTCGTCGGGAAGCGTCGTGTGCACTTGCAAACTTCGTTTTTCCCGCGACTTTGGCTATTTTCTTAGTTTTTACGCTAGTTTTAGTCAATATTTGGTGGTTTTATATAATGTTTGTAGTTTTAAGCAAATATTATTGTTAAGTTTGTGTTTCTCTATTTATAAATAATGGAGAGTGAATCAGAATCGAGTGTTTCTGGTCTTGGGAGGCCCCGCACGCGGGGATTTACGAGGTGTACGTCAAACACCGTCGATTTGGCGAGCGATACGGAAACCGAGGAATCGGCTTCGGGGAGGTATCTGAAGAAGAGAACTCCCGCCCATGATGTTGGCCTTGCCAAGGCCAGAAAGGCCTTAGATAAGGCCAAGGAAGCCACAGCTGCGGCCATTTTTGAGCGGCATCTGAGGAAAACGGTCAGGAACCAGGTTCCCAGACCGGTTTTGGGGCAGGCGCCGGAAGACGCCGTTCTAAATGAGGAGCTGGAGTCCTTAGGTACCCCAGACATAATGGACAGGGCTGCCAAAAGGGCCCATAGAATTACGGAGATAGCGCTGAAAAGCGGCAATCTCAAGGGGGATCTAATGCGGGACCTAAAGGTCGCCGCAAAAGATATGAAAGAGATGGTTGACATCCTTTCTCGAAGGTCCGTGGCAGAGGAGACCCTCCGTCTACAAACGGACAACAATAGGATGAGAGCACACATCTCCGATCTGGAGATGCAACTGAAGGCGCTTAGGAGAGACTTCTCTGAGCGAACGTCACCTGCCGTGGCGACTGTTGAGACTGCTTCGCCGGCACAAGGGGCATCAAAAGACTTCGCCGAAGAGCTGCAGCTCTTCGGCGAAGGCCTGCAGGCCAAAATACTGCGGTCTGTCGGTGATATGGTGGAGGCAAAGCTGGCGAGGATCGAGAATCGGCTTCTGCCAGCGGCGATCATTCGCCCACCTCTGGCGGCATCCCGTGATAGGGAAACGCCGTGTTCCCAAGGAACAAGTGTGATGGTCAGCGCAACCCCAGCGCCAGCCCCCGTCGACCAAGATCAAGGCGGAAGCTGGGCTCTGGTTGCTGCAAGAGGGAAAGGGAAAGGAGTAGGAAAGAAGACAAAGAGTCACCCTACTCCAACGGTTGCCCCCAAGAAGGCAACCAAGACGGCACAGCCAGCGGCACAGCCGGTGGCACAGCCAGCAGCATCGACTTCGAAAGCTGCGACCAAGCCAGCGGCTGGCAAAAAGAAGGCTAAGAAGTCGGCTTCAAAAAAGAAGAAGCCGGCTCCAAAGAAGATGCCGAAGCTCACTGCTCCTCGCTCAGCGGTAGTTGTCGTGACGTTGAACCAGGAGGCAGTGGAGAGGGGGGCTACATATGCCTCCATCATTGCAAAGGCAAAAGGTGGCATCAAGCTGGCGGATCTGGGGATCGACCAGGTCCAAATCAGACAGTCGGCTACGGGGGCCCGGATATTCGAATTACCGGGCTCTCAAAGCAACGAGAAGGCTGACTCCCTTGCGGAGAAGCTTCGTGGGATCCTCGCAGAAGATGCGAAGGTGGATCGTCCCACAAAGCGAGTGGACATCCGCATTGGAGGACTGGACGACAGTGTGACGGTGGAAGAAGTGGTGGCGGCAGTTTCTGCCAAGGGAGGATGCCCGCCCGACTCCGTAAGGGCGGGTGAGCTCAAAAGGGGCGACAACGGGATGGGGGCAATACTCATCCAGTGCCCCGTCCCCGCTGCGAAAAAGGTGGCAGAAGGAAGGCTTCTTGTGGGGTGGAGCTCCGCCCAAATCAAGGTTTTGGAGGTGCGCCCCATGCGCTGTTACAAGTGCATGGGATTAGGGCACACCAAGGACAAATGCCCCTCAGAGAAGAACCGTAGCGATCTCTGCTTCCGGTGCGGCAAAGCAGGGCATAAGGCGGCCACGTGTACGGCGGAGGTGCACTGCGCAATATGCGCGGATGGTGGAAGGCCCTCAGGGCATATAATGGGGGGGAGGTCCTGCAAACCTCCCACCATTAAAAAGAAGGCGGCCTCCAAGGCCAAAGCGCCTACTCCAGAGGCAGCGCAGATGGCGTCTGGAGAAAATGATATGTCGTCCTAATGTCCAGCACGACTATCAATTTTCTCCAGACGAACCTCAACCACTCCGCGGGGGCACAGGACCTCTGGCTTCAGACCATGGCGGAGTGGGGTATCGATTTAGCAATGGCTGCGGAACCGTATCTAGTGGCTCCGCAGCCGCATTGGATCGGTGACAACACTGGGTCGGTCGTAGTCGTTACGCGGCCTGGTGGCCCCCCCCTCACTGTCTTAGAGAGAGGGGAAGGATATGTGGTAGTGGAGTGGAGAAAGTGGATCATCGTTGGGGCCTACTTCTCCCCGAACAGACCACTGAGGGAGTTCGATGCCTTCACGGACATCCTGGGTCAAGCGATACATCGAGCTCGACCCAAGCCAGTGGTCATGATGGGAGATCTCAATGCGAGGTCTCAGGTGTGGGGGGACACTGTCTCCAACGCTAGAGGCAGTTCGGTAGAGGAGTGGATGGCAGAGATGGGGCTTTCTCTCCTCAACTGTGGGAACACTCCCACCTGCGTAAGGTCACAAGGCCAGTCCGTGGTGGACGTGTCCTTTGCATCGCCCGTAGTAGCGCGGGCGATAAGCAACTGGAGGGTAGAAGGGGATGTGGAAACTCTCTCAGATCACCGCTACATCAGATTTGAGATTTCCACATCCTCTGAAATGCGCGAGCCAGCCGGTCGCCGAGAAGCCTTCCCGCGGTGGATCATTGGCCGTCTGGACCGGGACATGGCGGAAGAGGCGGCACTCGTGCAAGCATGGGTGGCACCAGCTGCCCCAGTGTTGGATGTCAACGATGGGGCTGCGCAATTCCAGGCGGAGGTCGCCGAGGTATGCAATGCGGCGATGCCGAAGGCTAGAGGCTGCCGCCCGCCACGTCGCGCAGTCTACTGGTGGAACCAGCGGATTGCCGAACTGCGACAGACGTGTGGGGAGGCAAGGAGGGCGTACCTCAGGTGCAGACGAAGGGCCTTCCGACAGCCACTGGAGGAAGAGCAGCTCCACTCTGCGTACACGGAGCTCAAAAAAGAGCTCCAGCTGACAATCAGCGGGGCAAAGGAGGAGGCGCGTGAAGGTATGCTGGAGGGTCTCAACAAGGATCCGTGGGGGCGTCCATATCGCTCCGCGCGGAAGAAGTTACAGGGAGTCGGCACCCCTCTAACTGAGACCCTCCCAGCAGAATTCGTAGGGAGAGTGGTGGCAGAGTTGTTCCCTCCGGCATCGAATGTTACAACTCCCAGAATGGCCGTGGAAGAGCAGAGTGAGGAAGAGGGAAATGAGGAGGTGCGCAGTGTTACTGATGCGGAAATGGAGTCGGCAATGGACCGTCTCAAGACTAGGAGGAAGGCGCCGGGGCCAGACGGAGTGCCCAGCCGGGTTCTGGCCCTTGCACTTACACATATGGGGGAGAAGTTTCGGGAACTGCTCAACGCATCCTTCCGCACGGGGCAGTTCCCGAAGCCTTGGAAGGAGGGGCGTCTGTGCCTACTTAAGAAGGAGGGTCGTTCTCCAGACTCTCCATCAGCCTACCGGCCAATTGTCCTGCTGGACGAGGCCGGGAAGCTGCTGGAGAAGATCGTGGCGGAGAGGGTCAACAGGCACATGTCTGAAGTGGGGCCTAATCTCGCGGACGCCCAGTACGGGTTTAGGGCGGGCCGCTCAACGCTGGACGCCATCACAGCGTTGAAGCGGCACACGGAGCAGGTCGTAGATAACGGGGGAAAGGCATTGGCGGTGTCTCTTGACATCGCCAATGCATTCAATAGCCTGCCTCTCAATGTCATCAGGGAGGCCCTTGCATATCATGGGCTGCCGAGATATCTCCAGCGCCTGATAGGCAGTTATCTGGAAGGGAGGACAATCGCTTACGCTGATGTCTCAGGCAGGATAGTCCGGCGATCGATGGAGTGCGGCGTTCCTCAGGGTTCCGTCCTTGGACCCCTGCTTTGGAATGTTGGCTACGACTGGGTGCTCAGAAGCGCGCTCCTTCCCAGGATGCGCGTTTTCTGCTACGCTGATGACACCCTGGTCGTAGCCAGTGGAGAAACATTTCAGGAGGTCGCAGACCTGGCCTCCATAGGAACGTCGCTTGTGGTGGAGAGGATCGGATCGCTTGGTCTAAGGGTCGCACTGGACAAAACCAGTGCGATCATGTTCCACAGACCAAGGGGAGGGCCGCCCCCGGGAGCGGCAATCAACATCGATGGCGTCCGCGTCCGAGTAGGGTCCAATTTTAAGTACCTAGGTTTAATATTGGACGGGCGCTGGAAATTTGAGGCCCATTTTCAGGCTCTGGGCCCGAAACTGGTTAGCGCGGCAGGCGCACTTGGGCGCCTACTACCGAATTTGGGTGGCCCCGACCAAAGCTGCCGCAAGTTATATTGCGGTGTGTTGCGCAGCATGGCGCTGTACGGGGCCCCCATATGGGCAGAATCGTTGTCGGCCCACAACAGGAGGCAGTTGCGTAGGCCGCAGCGGGTCATTACAACGCGCGCGGCCCGCTGCTACAGAACGGTGTCGTTCGCTGCGGCATGCGTTCTAGCAGGAACACCCCCCTGGGAGCGAGAAGCGGAAGTTCTCGCAGCCGCCTATCGCTTCCGGGAGGAGCGTACTCAGGGAGGGAATCGCTTGTCAGGCGAAGAGGCAGCGCTGGTTCGGCGGTTAATGGCGGAAGCAGTCCTGCGCAGGTGGGGTGAAGACCTGGTCGATCCGGTGGCAGGGATTCGGACAATTGGGGCTATTCGCCCAGTCCTTCCAGACTGGGTGAAAAGAAAAAAGGGTGCCATGACATACCGTCTTGCGCAGGTACTGTCCGGACATGGCTGTTTCGGGCGGTACCTGCACAAGGTTGCAAGAAGGGAACCAACACCGGTATGTCATGAGTGCGGCGCCGAGGAGGACACGGCGCAGCACACGTTAGAGGAATGCACTCGATGGTCGCGGCGTCGCCACGATTTGATCAGTGTTGTCGGAAGGGACCTCGATCTGCCCAGCTTAATTACGTCGATGCTGGGCAGTAACGAGTCGTGGTGTGCAATGGTCTCCTTTTGCGAGGACGTAATCTCGCAAAAGGAGACAGCGGAGAGACAACGAGAGTCCTCCGCAGCAAACGGCTTAAGGGCCAGGAGATCAGGGCAGAGAAGGAGGAGGTTCGCGCACCTCCTCCCGCCCAACTAATAATGATGTGGTCGTAGGACCAGACGCCGAGGTCCCGGTAGCATGCGAGAGCGATCCCGTGGGCCTCAACATGGCGGACAAATTGGAGGGTCAATAGAGGAGGGTTTTAGTGGGTAGGGGTCACCAGGCTGTCTGATTAGCAGACAGTCGTGAGTGACTTTAACCCCACACTCCCCCAGCATTGCACTGACCCGCTGGGAGGGGGGGCGAGATTTAACACCCACTCCGCCCCCCTAGGCAATAAGGCGCTTTCCCCCTCTTAAAAAAAAAAAAAAAAAAAAAAAAAAAAAAGGTTAGGTTAGGTTAGGTTAGGTTAGGTTAGGTTAGGTTAGGTTAGGTTAGGTTAGGTTAGGTTAGGTTAGGTTAGGTTAGGTTAGGTTAGGTTCCCCCCCACCGCAGATGTCCATTCCTGCGGCCCCAAGGCTTGTCGCGCCGGGGGGGCCCGAACCGCCGAGTTTCAAGACTTTTATAGGGGCGGTTTATGGTACAATCGTCCCTATTTCTGTCTTATAACTCGGTGGTCGCGAATTGGGAGGGCGAGGGTTGCCGGTCCATCCATTTTGGATGCGCCGGTAAGACTCGCCTCAACGTTTCACGCCTTTTTGCTTTGTGATCGGCGTCGCAAGTGATAGGGTGGTGAAGAAGGAGATGGCTTTTATGGCCTATTGTATATATTTTGTACATAAGTTTGTTGCCTTTTTGGGCGCGTGTCGTTTTACAGCACGCTAAGGTGATGGCCTTACAGCCGTTACTGCGCGGCGGGCCGGCGGCAGCGAGTTGCTGTCGCTGGTTAGGAGTCTCGGCTCCCCGTCGGGCGACCTGTTAACCGATGCGATTGTCGTGGATCATGTCTCGCGGATCGCATCGGACCAGGGGGCTCGCCTTAACCGGCCGGCCCAAGTGGAAGGAAAACCACAATAAAAAACCCTGAATGTGCATGCGCTGGGGCGCCTTAGGGCCTCGCGCGGCGCTGCACCCCCGCTCTCCCGCAGGGGGAGTGGGTGTTCGGCCAGTACGTCGGACCACTAGCGGCCAACCCGCGGACAACACCCGCCGTCCACGGTGTATCAGGGTTACCCGGGTGCAGGGGTCTCCGCCCGGGTGGACTTCGTATATCCCCCATTAAACTGTCTAAAGACATTCATTTCTACGGGCGTGGATGTCGGGGCTGACCACATTCGTGCAAAGCCCCACCTTGGAGATTATGATGGAGTACAAAAAAAACAAAATTTAAAGGACGTAAGGGAGAAGTTAGATATAAGTAAGAAAGAGTTGAGAGTGCGGGTCGAGCGTACGCCGACGCCGGTCCCCACCCTCGGAGTAGAAAGCGTTGCGGGCTGCTCTGCAGTCGAACGGTTAACAGACTCGGACAGTGAGTCGATGGTCAGTGTACCATCTGTCGCATCGGCTCACCTGTCCAGGTCCGGTAGTTGCGAGTCTTTGGACCCGCCTGGTACTCGCTTCTGGAGCGATCGTAGACGAAAACGGTTGAGGTCATCCGAAGACGAGGGTAGTTCTACGGACACCCCGTCAAAGACCAAGACAAGAATCAAGGACAGACGCGGTCGTCCGCCTACCACAGGCGAATACGTCGGGTTGGCGGCGGCCAAACAAGCCTATATCAAGGCACAGAGGGAGGAGATGGAGGCGCGCGCGGAGGCCGAACTTCTGGCATCTTCGTCTGAGGCCCGCCGAACGCGCTCTTCATTGACCTTCGATATGGAGACGGAACAGGATGACTCCAGACGTAACACAGCTGTCGACGTCGTCAAAAGGATAGAGACCAGTCTGGGCCTGGTGGAGAAGGTGGCCAAGTCGTCATCCAATCTCAAAGGCACCTTCGTCCGCACGCTTAAAGACGCCGTTGCGGCATTAAAGGAAGACACAGAGTTGCTCGCGCATAAACTTCTTTCTGAGGAGACGCGAGAACTTCGAGCGGACAATGCACGCCTCCGAAAACAGCTGGAGGCGGTGCAAAAAGAAATGGCGGAGATGAGAGCAAACTTCCAGAGGCGGGACATAGAACCCTCGCCGATGCCTGCTTGCCTCGAAACCCTGCTCGAAGAGCATGAAGCTCGCATCATGAGCAACGTAGGCAACAGGATGAACGCCCGCTTCGAGGGATTGGAGCCGAGGCTCATGCCTGCGCCCCGGCTTCGACCCCCCCTGGCGGCCGATAAAAAGAACTTAGTAAAGACACGAACATACTTACCATCGTCGTCGTCTTCGGCTCCAGCTGCTGCTGCTTCGGCGGCTCCTGCAGCCCTTGAAGTCCCTGATGTCCCCGCAGAGGCAGGCTCCGGCTCCGTCCCTGCAACAGAAAAGAAGGTCACAAAAAGGAACAAAAAGAAGAAGAAGAATGAGAAGGCACCGGGAGACGGTGGAAATGCAAAAGCGACTATTGCTGCTGCACGCCCGCCGGCCCCTGCTGCCCCTCTTGAGACAGGCCCCCCTTCACGGCCGCCCAACCCTGACGCAGAGGAAAGCGAATGGGTAAGGGTGACCAAGAAGGGACGCCCGAAGGCACAGAAAGCGCCCAATAATAAGGAGACGCTCCCAACAATGTCGCGCGCTTCCAAAGCGCAACAGGAACGGCCACAGTCACAAACAAACAGACGACAACGGCTGACCAAACAATCAAAGGGAGTCACAGCTCCGCCCAAGTTAAAGACGCCCCGGTGTGCGGCGGTCGTCATTACACTCACGGACGAAGCCACCAAAAAAGGACATACTTACGCGTCCATCATTAAGGAGGCCAAGACCCGTCTCGACCTGAAGGAGACCATAGGGGTTGAGTCGGTGAAATTCCGCAGGGCTGTCACAGGCGCCACTATAATTCAAATTCCTGGCGCCGGCAATGACCCCAAGGCGGACACTCTTGCAAAGAAGCTGATCGAAACAATCAACGACGACAGCATAAAGATTTCCAGGCCCGTCAAAAACATCGACGTTCGGGTCTCAAACCTTGACGCCTCTGTCACCGCGGAAGACTTGACTAAGGCCATAACAGCCAAGGCCGACTGTCCCGCGGCACAGATAAAAATAGGAAAGATTCGTGAAGATAGGTCGGGGCTGCTGGCCGCGTGGGCCCAGGTTCCGATCACAGCAGCGAAAAAACTAACGGAAGGGCGTGTGTTAATCGGGTGGACGGTTGCAAGGATCACCATAGGCAGACCTCGCGAACTCTGCTGCTACAGGTGCCTTCAGAAGGGGCACGTAGCTCGGCACTGCACTGCCGAGGATCGCAGCTCGTATTGCTATCGGTGTAGCGGCCCCGGTCATGTAGCAGCAGACTGTAAGGAGAAGCCGAACTGCGCGCTCTGCGCATCTCTTGGCAAAAGCGCAACTCATCGCTTGGGTGGCCCCAAATGTTCGGCCCCTAAGAAAAGAGCATCAAGGAGACCCGTCACCAAGAACACGGCACCCCCACAGGAAGGGGAACCTATGGACGTAGCAGTGATCGTGGGAACCCAATGATGGCACACCTACAATTCCTACAGGCGAACTTAAACCACTGCGCCAGGGCTCAGGACCTTTACATCCAGAGCCTGGCGCAGTGGTCCATTCACGTTGGCATAGTCGCGGAGCCCTATATGGTTCCTAACAGGTCTGACTGGACTGGGGACCTGGACGAAACAGTCGCAATAGTCGTTAACAACAACAACAACGGCACACCTCCAGTCAGACACTCTCGGAAGGGTCACGGCTGTGTGGGGGTCAAGGTGGGCAACATCTCCATCATTGGGGCCTACTTTTCCCCGAATAGGACATTGTTGGAGTTCGAGGCTTTCTTGGAGGAGGTGGCCTCCCTAATCAATTGGTGCAGTTCATCTCGCACAATACTCGCAGGCGATTTTAACGCCAAATCAAGGGCATGGGGTTCAACATCTTCAGACGGCAGGGGCGACTTGCTCCTGGATTTCTCTGCGTCGCATAACCTCGTGCCCATGAACCAAGGCGCCGAGTTCACGTGCGTGCGCATGGGGGGCGGATCTGTCGTGGACGTAACGTTCGCGAGCGCCCCTCTTGCGGGCCGTGTTCAGGGCTGGGAGGTACTGACCGAGGAGGAGTCACTCTCCGACCATCGGTATATCCGGTATCAAGTGCTCCCCTCGTCAGCTGCTCCGAACAGCCAAAGCTCCGGTCCCCCGGAGACTGGACTCAGATGGTCCCTTAAATCCCTAGATAGGGAATCGTTAGAAATTGCGTCAGTCATCAGGGCCTGGTGCCCCAAACCTGATAATTTGGTAGTTGAAAATGAAGCGGCTTGGTTCGCCGAGTCACTGGAGCAGGTCTCCGACTGCTCCATGTCGCGTATTCGGCCAAGGCCGCCCAGAAAGCGAGTTTACTGGTGGTCGGAAGACCTCAGACGGCTGCGCGCCGCGTGCGTGGCCGCCCGACGCCGGTACACCCGCTACAGACGAAGGCGCAGTACCAATGATGCCGAAGAGGAAGCGCGTCTCTACGACATCTACAGAGACGCCAAAAGAACTCTGAAGAAAGAAATCGCCGAGGCAAAAGAGAGGGCATGGTCGGAGTTCCGGCAGTCTCTGGACTTGGACCCCT
>FR989966.1:11827922-11840422 GCA_905404175.1 Anthocharis cardamines
TTACATTATTTTAATTTTGTTAGTTATGTTTACATTATTGATTTTGATGTATTGACATCTAATTGCTATTACTTATAATTGAATTGTAAGTGTTTCTTATGCTACTTATGCTACTTAGAATAGTATACATTGTTTTCTTATTCAATAAAACTCTTTTACATTTTTATTCTTACTAGACTATTTATTGTCTATGTTTTTTACAGGATTTATATATGTATGTTTTTATTTGTTTCAATAGAAGTTTTTCATTGTTATATTTTCTTACTATTTAAATTAGTTTTTATGTTTGGTTGAGTATTTTATATTTTACTTTTTATTGATGTTATGTCTTTATTATTATTTGCTGGTTTTCTTGTTATATTACACAAGTCTTTATAATCTGTATAGTTTTTTGCAAGATTCGCAGTTTTAAGTCGTATTTTTCTTGACATATGTAATTTTTATATTTAGTTTTTTGTACTTTTTATGTTTTTGCGATGTATAATAATTATGGAAGTATTTTAAGTTTTTATGATTTTTTGTATATATTTATTTATTTTCTGATTGTCTTTATTTGTTTGTTATTTAACTTCCATTGTGAGTTGTTTTATTTTAAATATGTTGTTTGTTTTTATTTTGTTTGGAGTTCTTTTATATGTATTCTATCCCGGTCCGCGCGATAATGTCCCACTTTATGCGGATGGGGCACTGTGCGTCAAATGCGTTGTGATTAGCTGATTTTGTGTTTGAGTTTTCTGCTATGCAGTTTGCGCATGTTGGTATTTTGCCTTCTGTGAACGCTGGGCATTCATTCTTCTTGTGTTTTCCGCCACAGTGGGAACATTTTTCGTGTTCTTCTGTACATTGGCTTTTGCAATGGCCGTATTTTAAGCACTTAGTGCATTGCCTGAGAGGTGAGTGGTCCTCTACTTGGACTTTTTGTAAATCTATGAAGAGTGTACCACTCTTCATAGAGTAGTCCCAGATTTCTTTCGGAGTTCGTATGACTACGTGTTCGAGTAGTGGGTCTTTAGTTTTGATTCTAAACAATATCTTGAAATCTTCCATTTTGTCCTGAGGTAAGTCTATGTGATTTTGGTGTTTTAGGGCTATAATTATGTCTTCCTGTGTGGTGTTTTTTATTAAATTTTTAATTTTTATGATAGGTGATTTATTTTTAAGGTTAGTGGTGATGAATTTATTTTTGTGTTTTCCGAGTGTGTTTTTAATTTTATCTATGTCCGTTTTGTTTTCACATGCTATGGTTATTTGTGCGTCTTTTATTTTTCTTACTTTCACTATATTGAGTCCTTGTTCTTTGGCTTTAATTATGTTTTTTACTATTCCTATTGTTTCTTCGGCTGTATTGGATTCATCTTTGGACTGTACTTTTATAGTGTGTAGTGTAGGTCGAGTTAATTCTGCGTGTTTTGTTTTGAGTTTTTCTGCGTACGTGGGAATTTTATTTGTGGTTTGTGTTATTTGTGTTAAGTGCTGTTCCAGCAATTTTTGATGATTTTTAAGTTGTACTATTAGTTCTTTTTCTAAGTTTTCTTTGCTATTTTCTGTATTTTGGCGACTGCTAATGTCTCTAGTTTTTGTTTTAATTGGAGTGGATTGAAGTATTGTGGTAGAAGAAATTCTTAATGCATCCTCCATGATCGATGTTGTTTCATCCTCTAATTCCTCCAATGTTTTCTCTATGCATATTATGTTTTTTAGTATCATATCTTTTAATTCTGTCTTTAGATTTCTCGATTTTTCAACTGCTGTCATTATTTCGCTCATACAAAATGTTATTTTTTCGAAATGCATTTTCCTGCTGCCTTTTGTGGGTCTTTTTATGATTGCAGAAGGTTGCTCGCAATCTGAGTCTAAGTAATCGTTGGATGTATTTGGGTCTGACATTTTACAAGTTTTTATTTTTAAACAATTTTTATATTAAGAAGTGTGTGCAGGGATAGGGGGGGTAGGGGGGGAATTTGTAGGGGCCAATCTATTCGCCTTGGTTGGATGAATAAAATGAGCCCAAACTCGATGGGTCTAGGATGAAGGGGGAGGAAGTTAGGTTCTGGGGGGGTGGGGGAAGGTGTGGGGGGGAATCTGTCGGAGCCGATCGATTCGCCTCGAGGAGACGGTTCTTTTAAGCCCAAACTTGGGGGGTTTGGGAAAAGGGGGGAGGAAGTTGGGTTCTGCGGGGGTGAGGTAGCAAAAAGTTTGATTGCGGGGGGGGAGGAAATTGGGTTTCGTGGGGTATGGATAGGTATAGGATTTATGTTTTTTGGATCTAAGAGGGTGGGGGAAGGTGGGGGGGGAAATCTGTCAGGGCCGATCGATTCGTCTCTAAGAGACGTTTCTTTTGAACCCAAACTTGGGGGGTTTGGGAAAAGGGGGGAGGAATTGGGTATCGCGGGGGTGGGGTACTATGGATATAGGGGAAGGGTATGGGTCGGCACACACTTAGCTATGATAAAGTTAAAATTATTAAAAATTTTAATATTTAATTAATATTATTTGCCGACACACTCTTGACCAAAAATTTTGTCAGGCGGCACACTCCTGACTGAATGAATTGTATGAAATTTGTGAATTTATATAGATATTTAAGAAATAACACGCTTGACCAAAAATTTGTGAATAATATCACCCTTAGCCGTTTTTAATTTTGTATGGAGAAAAATATTTGATTTTAAAAATGTTAAATTATAGGTTTCTAATTGTCCGATTTTAATAAATTTGGTATCAAATGAAAGGGGGTTTAAAGAGGTTTTTTATAGACTAATAATATTTAATAAATGCCTTATATCCTTGCTCTGAGACACGACCAATTTAAATATTGTTTTTTACTGGTTACCGAGTATGTTTTCTAGATTTTATTTGAGATGGGTGAAAAATTTTGAAAAACTAAGCTGTAGATATAATTACTATTTGTTAACTTTAAAAGGATGTATTTTTAAATTTTAAGATTTTTTAATATTGTAAAAAGTAAGTAATAGTACCAACTTAGGTTGACCTGTGACGCTTGTTATTTAGTTTACTAAAATGTCTCTCATTACAAAACTATATGGCATTTTACAATTATTTTTGAACACTTATATTAGATATTATTATAGCTTACTATTTTTGCCTTCTTCTGCCTGATCGGAGGATTTTCTGAATTTTCAGCACGATTGAAGTCTTGAGGCCCGTAGGTGTTGAGGGGTCAATCCGAGAAAAACGCTTGTATCTCCTGGAGTTTTTGTCCAGGGAAGATGGTGCTGGTGTCAGGCGGTAGCTCTCACCTTCGCCGAGCAGGATCCAGAAGATTGTTGACTCCTCGGTAGTTCTGGAGTCGTGGTGACCCTGTATGGGTTTTTGCCATGTATCTCCGGAACCGCTATTCGGAAAAATCCAAATGAGGTATCAGGAGAAGGGTATTGACGAGCACTATTTATTGCACTTATCACATATATATGATGTCGATCTTATTTTTGAGCCGCACGCACTTTTATATTTTCACAAATGGAAACTTCAATAACTTTTGACCCTGGAGTCATACGAAGACACTTTTTGCACTGTTGGAAACCACTAATTAACGCGCATCTTTTGGTGTATGATACGTATTTTTACGATTTTATTTGTTTACTTTGCACTATTTTGATCGCGGAGCTCGCAATTTCGCAGCTAGCGGTTTGGGACTTCGTTTGCGACTGGTTAGGTTAGGTTAGGTTAGGTTAGGTTAGGTTAGGTTAGGTTAGGTTAGGTTAGGTTAGGTTAGGTTAGGTTAGGTTAGGTTAGGTTAGGTTAGGTTAGGTTAGGTTAGGTTAGGTTAGGTTAGGTTAGGTTAGGTTAGGTTAGGTTAGGTTAGGTTAGGTTAGGTTAGGTTAGGTTAGGTTAGGTTAGGTTAGGTTAGGTTAGGTTAGGTTAGGTTAGGTTAGGTTAGGTTAGGTTAGGTTAGGTTAGGTTAGGTTAGGTTAGGTTAGGTTAGGTTAGGTTAGGTTAGGTTAGGTTAGGTTAGGTTAGGTTAGGTTAGGTTAGGTTAGGTTAGGTTAGGTTAGGTTAGGTTAGGTTAGGTTAGGCTAGGTTAGGTTAGGTTAGGTTAGGTTAGGTTAGGTTAGGTTAGGTTAGGTTAGGTTAGGTTAGGTTAGGTTAGGTTAGGTTAGGTTAGGTTAGGTTAGGTTAGGTTAGGTTAGGTTAGGTTAGGTTAGGTTAGGTTAGGTTAGGTTAGGTTAGGTTAGGTTAGGTTAGGTTAGGTTAGGTTAGGTTAGGTTAGGTTAGGTTAGGTTAGGTTAGGTTAGGTTAGGTTAGGTTAGGTTAGGTTAGGTTAGGTTAGGTTAGGTTAGGTTAGGTTAGGTTAGGTTAGGTTAGGTTAGGTTAGGTTAGGTTAGGTTAGGTTAGGTTAGGTTAGGTTAGGTTAGGTTAGGTTAGGTTAGGTTAGGTTAGGTTAGGTTAGGTTAGGTTAGGTTAGGTTAGGTTAGGTTAGGTTAGGTTAGGTTAGGTTAGGTTAGGTTAGGTTAGGTTAGGTTAGGTTAGCTTAGGTTAGGTTAGGTTAGGTTAGGTTAGGTTAGGTTAGGTTAGGTTAGGTTAGGTTAGGTTAGGTTAGGTTAGGTTAGGTTAGGTTAGGTTAGGTTAGGTTAGGTTAGGTTAGGTTAGGTTAGGTTAGGTTAGGTTAGGTTAGGTTAGGTTAGGTTAGGTTAGGTTAGGTTAGGTTAGGTTAGGTTAGGTTAGGTTAGGTTAGGTTAGGTTAGGTTAGGTTAGGTTAGGTTAGGTTAGGTTAGGTTAGGTTAGGTTAGATTAGGTTAGGTTAGGTTAGGTTAGGTTAGGTTAGGTTAGGTTAGGTTAGGTTAGGTTAGGTTAGGTTAGGTTAGGTTAGGTTAGGTTAGGTTAGGTTAGGTTAGGTTAGGTTAGGTTAGGTTAGGTTAGGTTAGGTTAGGTTAGGTTAGGTTAGGTTAGGTTAGGTTAGGTTAGGTTAGGTTAGGTTAGGTTAGGTTAGGTTAGGTTAGGTTAGGTTAGGTTAGGTTAGGTTAGGTTAGGTTAGGTTAGGTTAGGTTAGGTTAGGTTAGGTTAGGTTAGGTTAGGTTAGGTTAGGTTAGGTTAGGTTAGGTTAGGTTAGGTTAGGTTAGGTTAGGTTAGGTTAGGTTAGGTTAGGTTAGGTTAGGTTAGGTTAGGTTAGGTTAGGTTAGGTTAGGTTAGGTTAGGTTAGGTTAGGTTAGGTTAGGTTAGGTTAGGTTAGGTTAGGTTAGGTTAGGTTAGGTTAGGTTAGGTTAGGTTAGGTTAGGTTAGGTTAGGTTAGGTTAGGTTAGGTTAGGTTAGGTTAGGTTAGGTTAGGTTAGGTTAGGTTAGGTTAGGTTAGGTTAGGTTAGGTTAGGTTAGGTTAGGTTAGGTTAGGTTAGGTTAGGTTAGGTTAGGTTAGGTTAGGTTAGGTTAGGTTAGGTTAGGTTAGGTTAGGTTAGGTTAGGTTAGGTTAGGTTAGGTTAGGTTAGGTTAGGTTAGGTTAGGTTAGGTTAGGTTAGGTTAGGTTAGGTTAGGTTAGGTTAGGTTAGGTTAGGTTAGGTTAGGTTAGGTTAGGTTAGGTTAGGTTAGGTTAGGTTAGGTTAGGTTAGGTTAGGTTAGGTTAGGTTAGGTTAGGTTAGGTTAGGTTAGGTTAGGTTAGGTTAGGTTAGGTTAGGTTAGGTTAGGTTAGGTTAGGTTAGGTTAGGTTAGGTTAGGTTAGGTTAGGTTAGGTTAGGTTAGGTTAGGTTAGGTTAGGTTAGGTTAGGTTAGGTTAGGTTAGGTTAGGTTAGGTTAGGTTAGGTTAGGTTAGGTTAGGTTAGGTTAGGTTAGGTTAGGTTAGGTTAGGTTAGGTTAGGTTAGGTTAGGTTAGGTTAGGTTAGGTTAGGTTAGGTTAGGTTAGGTTAGGTTAGGTTAGGTTAGGTTAGGTTAGGTTAGGTTAGGTTAGGTTAGGTTAGGTTAGGTTAGGTTAGGTTAGGTTAGGTTAGGTTAGGTTAGGTTAGGTTAGGTTAGGTTAGGTTAGGTTAGGTTAGGTTAGGTTAGGTTAGGTTAGGTTAGATTAGGTTAGGTTAGGTTAGGTTAGGTTAGGTTAGGTTAGGTTAGGTTAGGTTAGGTTAGGTTAGGTTAGGTTAGGTTAGGTTAGGTTAGGTTAGGTTAGGTTAGGTTAGGTTAGGTTAGGTTAGGTTAGGTTAGGTTAGGTTAGGTTAGGTTAGGTTAGGTTAGGTTAGGTTAGGTTAGGTTAGGTTAGGTTAGGTTAGGTTAGGTTAGGTTAGGTTAGGTTAGGTTAGGTTAGGTTAGGTTAGGTTAGGTTAGGTTAGGTTAGGTTAGGTTAGGTTAGGTTAGGTTAGGTTAGGTTAGGTTAGGTTAGGTTAGGTTAGGTTAGGTTAGGTTAGGTTAGGTTAGGTTAGGTTAGGTTAGGTTAGGTTAGGTTAGGTTAGGTTAGGTTAGGTTAGGTTAGGTTAGGTTAGGTTAGGTTAGGTTAGGTTAGGTTAGGTTAGGTTAGGTTAGGTTAGGTTAGGTTAGGTTAGGTTAGGTTAGGTTAGGTTAGGTTAGGTTAGGTTAGGTTAGGTTAGGTTAGGTTAGGTTAGGTTAGGTTAGGTTAGGTTAGGTTAGGTTAGGTTAGGTTAGGTTAGGTTAGGTTAGGTTAGGTTAGGTTAGGTTAGGTTAGGTTAGGTTAGGTTAGGTTAGGTTAGGTTAGGTTAGGTTAGGTTAGGTTAGGTTAGGTTAGGTTAGGTTAGGTTAGGTTAGGTTAGGTTAGGTTAGGTTAGGTTAGGTTAGGTTAGGTTAGGTTAGGTTAGGTTAGGTTAGGTTAGGTTAGGTTAGGTTAGGTTAGGTTAGGTTAGGTTAGGTTAGGTTAGGTTAGGTTAGGTTAGGTTAGGTTAGGTTAGGTTAGGTTAGGTTAGGTTAGGTTAGGTTAGGTTAGGTTAGGTTAGGTTAGGTTAGGTTAGGTTAGGTTAGGTTAGGTTAGGTTAGGTTAGGTTAGGTTAGGTTAGGTTAGGTTAGGTTAGGTTAGGTTAGGTTAGGTTAGGTTAGGTTAGGTTAGGTTAGGTTAGGTTAGGTTAGGTTAGGTTAGGTTAGGTTAGGTTAGGTTAGGTTAGGTTAGGTTAGGTTAGGTTAGGTTAGGTTAGGTTAGGTTAGGTTAGGTTAGGTTAGGTTAGGTTAGGTTAGGTTAGGTTAGGTTAGGTTAGGTTAGGTTAGGTTAGGTTAGGTTAGGTTAGGTTAGGTTAGGTTAGGTTAGGTTAGGTTAGGTTAGGTTAGGTTAGGTTAGGTTAGGTTAGGTTAGGTTAGGTTAGGTTAGGTTAGGTTAGGTTAGGTTAGGTTAGGTTAGGTTAGGTTAGGTTAGGTTAGGTTAGGTTAGGTTAGGTTAGGTTAGGTTAGGTTAGGTTAGGTTAGGTTAGGTTAGGTTAGGTTAGGTTAGGTTAGGTTAGGTTAGGTTAGGTTAGGTTAGGTTAGGTTAGGTTAGGTTAGGTTAGGTTAGGTTAGGTTAGGTTAGGTTAGGTTAGGTTAGGTTAGGTTAGGTTAGGTTAGGTTAGGTTAGGTTAGGTTAGGTTAGGTTAGGTTAGGTTAGGTTAGGTTAGGTTAGGTTAGGTTAGGTTAGGTTAGGTTAGGTTAGGTTAGGTTAGGTTAGGTTAGGTTAGGTTAGGTTAGGTTAGGTTAGGTTAGGTTAGGTTAGGTTAGGTTAGGTTAGGTTAGGTTAGGTTAGGTTAGGTTAGGTTAGGTTAGGTTAGGTTAGGTTAGGTTAGGTTAGGTTAGGTTAGGTTAGGTTAGGTTAGGTTAGGTTAGGTTAGGTTAGGTTAGGTTAGGTTAGGTTAGGTTAGGTTAGGTTAGGTTAGGTTAGGTTAGGTTAGGTTAGGTTAGGTTAGGTTAGGTTAGGTTAGGTTAGGTTAGGTTAGGTTAGGTTAGGTTAGGTTAGGTTAGGTTAGGTTAGGTTAGGTTAGGTTAGGTTAGGTTAGGTTAGGTTAGGTTAGGTTAGGTTAGGTTAGGTTAGGTTAGGTTAGGTTAGGTTAGGTTAGGTTAGGTTAGGTTAGGTTAGGTTAGGTTAGGTTAGGTTAGGTTAGGTTAGGTTAGGTTAGGTTAGGTTAGGTTAGGTTAGGTTAGGTTAGGTTAGGTTAGGTTAGGTTAGGTTAGGTTAGGTTAGGTTAGGTTAGGTTAGGTTAGGTTAGGTTAGGTTAGGTTAGGTTAGGTTAGGTTAGGTTAGGTTAGGTTAGGTTAGGTTAGGTTAGGTTAGGTTAGGTTAGGTTAGGTTAGGTTAGGTTAGGTTAGGTTAGGTTAGGTTAGGTTAGGTTAGGTTAGGTTAGGTTAGGTTAGGTTAGGTTAGGTTAGGTTAGGTTAGGTTAGGTTAGGTTAGGTTAGGTTAGGTTAGGTTAGGTTAGGTTAGGTTAGGTTAGGTTAGGTTAGGTTAGGTTAGGTTAGGTTAGGTTAGGTTAGGTTAGGTTAGGTTAGGTTAGGTTAGGTTAGGTTAGGTTAGGTTAGGTTAGGTTAGGTTAGGTTAGGTTAGGTTAGGTTAGGTTAGGTTAGGTTAGGTTAGGTTAGGTTAGGTTAGGTTAGGTTAGGTTAGGTTAGGTTAGGTTAGGTTAGGTTAGGTTAGGTTAGGTTAGGTTAGGTTAGGTTAGGTTAGGTTAGGTTAGGTTAGGTTAGGTTAGGTTAGGTTAGGTTAGGTTAGGTTAGGTTAGGTTAGGTTAGGTTAGGTTAGGTTAGGTTAGGTTAGGTTAGGTTAGGTTAGGTTAGGTTAGGTTAGGTTAGGTTAGGTTAGGTTAGGTTAGGTTAGGTTAGGTTAGGTTAGGTTAGGTTAGGTTAGGTTAGGTTAGGTTAGGTTAGGTTAGGTTAGGTTAGGTTAGGTTAGGTTAGGTTAGGTTAGGTTAGGTTAGGTTAGGTTAGGTTAGGTTAGGTTAGGTTAGGTTAGGTTAGGTTAGGTTAGGTTAGGTTAGGTTAGGTTAGGTTAGGTTAGGTTAGGTTAGGTTAGGTTAGGTTAGGTTAGGTTAGGTTAGGTTAGGTTAGGTTAGGTTAGGTTAGGTTAGGTTAGGTTAGGTTAGGTTAGGTTAGGTTAGGTTAGGTTAGGTTAGGTTAGGTTAGGTTAGGTTAGGTTAGGTTAGGTTAGGTTAGGTTAGGTTAGGTTAGGTTAGGTTAGGTTAGGTTAGGTTAGGTTAGGTTAGGTTAGGTTAGGTTAGGTTAGGTTAGGTTAGGTTAGGTTAGGTTAGGTTAGGTTAGGTTAGGTTAGGTTAGGTTAGGTTAGGTTAGGTTAGGTTAGGTTAGGTTAGGTTAGGTTAGGTTAGGTTAGGTTAGGTTAGGTTAGGTTAGGTTAGGTAGGTTAGGTTAGGTTAGGTTAGGTTAGGTTAGGTTAGGTTAGGTTAGGTTAGGTTAGGTTAGGTTAGGTTAGGTTAGGTTAGGTTAGGTTAGGTTAGGTTAGGTTAGGTTAGGTTAGGTTAGGTTAGGTTAGGTTAGGTTAGGTTAGGTTAGGTTAGGTTAGGTTAGGTTAGGTTAGGTTAGGTTAGGTTAGGTTAGGTTAGGTTAGGTTAGGTTAGGTTAGGTTAGGTTAGGTTAGGTTAGGTTAGGTTAGGTTAGGTTAGGTTAGGTTAGGTTAGGTTAGGTTAGGTTAGGTTAGGTTAGGTTAGGTTAGGTTAGGTTAGGTTAGGTTAGGTTAGGTTAGGTTAGGTTAGGTTAGGTTAGGTTAGGTTAGGTTAGGTTAGGTTAGGTTAGGTTAGGTTAGGTTAGGTTAGGTTAGGTTAGGTTAGGTTAGGTTAGGTTAGGTTAGGTTAGGTTAGGTTAGGTTAGGTTAGGTTAGGTTAGGTTAGGTTAGGTTAGGTTAGGTTAGGTTAGGTTAGGTTAGGTTAGGTTAGGTTAGGTTAGGTTAGGTTAGGTTAGGTTAGGTTAGGTTAGGTTAGGTTAGGTTAGGTTAGGTTAGGTTAGGTTAGGTTAGGTTAGGTTAGGTTAGGTTAGGTTAGGTTAGGTTAGGTTAGGTTAGGTTAGGTTAGGTTAGGTTAGGTTAGGTTAGGTTAGGTTAGGTTAGGTTAGGTTAGGTTAGGTTAGGTTAGGTTAGGTTAGGTTAGGTTAGGTTAGGTTAGGTTAGGTTAGGTTAGGTTAGGTTAGGTTAGGTTAGGTTAGGTTAGGTTAGGTTAGGTTAGGTTAGGTTAGGTTAGGTTAGGTTAGGTTAGGTTAGGTTAGGTTAGGTTAGGTTAGGTTAGGTTAGGTTAGATTAGGTTAGGTTAGGTTAGGTTAGGTTAGGTTAGGTTAGGTTAGGTTAGGTTAGGTTAGGTTAGGTTAGGTTAGGTTAGGTTAGGTTAGGTTAGGTTAGGTTAGGTTAGGTTAGGTTAGGTTAGGTTAGGTTAGGTTAGGTTAGGTTAGGTTAGGTTAGGTTAGGTTAGGTTAGGTTAGGTTAGGTTAGGTTAGGTTAGGTTAGGTTAGGTTAGGTTAGGTTAGGTTAGGTTAGGTTAGGTTAGGTTAGGTTAGGTTAGGTTAGGTTAGGTTAGGTTAGGTTAGGTTAGATTAGGTTAGGTTAGGTTAGGTTAGGTTAGGTTAGGTTAGGTTAGGTTAGGTTAGGTTAGGTTAGGTTAGGTTAGGTTAGGTTAGGTTAGGTTAGGTTAGGTTAGGTTAGGTTAGGTTAGGTTAGGTTAGGTTAGGTTAGGTTAGGTTAGGTTAGGTTAGGTTAGGTTAGGTTAGGTTAGGTTAGGTTAGGTTAGGTTAGGTTAGGTTAGGTTAGGTTAGGTTAGGTTAGGTTAGGTTAGGTTAGGTTAGGTTAGGTTAGGTTAGGTTAGGTTAGGTTAGGTTAGGTTAGGTTAGGTTAGGTTAGGTTAGGTTAGGTTAGGTTAGGTTAGGTTAGGTTAGGTTAGGTTAGGTTAGGTTAGGTTAGGTTAGGTTAGGTTAGGTTAGGTTAGGTTAGGTTAGGTTAGGTTAGGTTAGGTTAGGTTAGGTTAGGTTAGGTTAGGTTAGGTTAGGTTAGGTTAGGTTAGGTTAGGTTAGGTTAGGTTAGGTTAGGTTAGGTTAGGTTAGGTTAGGTTAGGTTAGGTTAGGTTAGGCTAGGTTAGGTTAGGTTAGGTTAGGTTAGGTTAGGTTAGGTTAGGTTAGGTTAGGTTAGGTTAGGTTAGGTTAGGTTAGGTTAGGTTAGGTTAGGTTAGGTCAGGTTAGGTTAGGTTAGGTTAGGTTAGGTTAGGTTAGGTTAGGTTAGGTTAGGTTAGGTTAGGTTAGGTTAGGTTAGGTTAGGTTAGGTTAGGTTAGGTTAGGTTAGGTTAGGTTAGGTTAGGTTAGGTTAGGTTAGGTTAGGTTAGGTTAGGTTAGGTTAGGTTAGGTTAGGTTAGGTTAGGTTAGGTTAGGTTAGGTTAGGTTAGGTTAGGTTAGGTTAGGTTAGGTTAGGTTAGGTTAGGTTAGGTTAGGTTAGGTTAGGTTAGGTTAGGTTAGGTTAGGTTAGGTTAGGTTAGGTTAGGTTAGGTTAGGTTAGGTTAGGTTAGGTTAGGTTAGGTTAGGTTAGGTTAGGTTAGGTTAGGTTAGGTTAGGTTAGGTTAGGTTAGGTTAGGTTAGGTTAGGTTAGGTTAGGTTAGGTTAGGTTAGGTTAGGTTAGGTTAGGTTAGGTTAGGTTAGGTTAGGTTAGGTTAGGTTAGGTTAGGTTAGGTTAGGTTAGGTTAGGTTAGGTTAGGTTAGGTTAGGTTAGGTTAGGTTAGGTTAGGTTAGGTTAGGTTAGGTTAGGTTAGGTTAGGTTAGGTTAGGTTAGGTTAGGTTAGGTTAGGTAGTTAGGTTAGGTTAGGTTAGGTTAGGTTAGGTTAGGTTAGGTTAGGTTAGGTTAGGTTAGGTTAGGTTAGGTTAGGTTAGGTTAGGTTAGGTTAGGTTAGGTTAGGTTAGGTTAGGTTAGGTTAGGTTAGGTTAGGTTAGGTTAGGTTAGGTTAGGTTAGGTTAGGTTAGGTTAGGTTAGGTTAGGTTAGGTTAGGTTAGGTTAGGTTAGGTTAGGTTAGGTTAGGTTAGGTTAGGTTAGGTTAGGTTAGGTTAGGTTAGGTTAGGTTAGGTTAGGTTAGGTTAGGTTAGGTTAGGTTAGGTTAGGTTAGGTTAGGTTAGGTTAGGTTAGGTTAGGTTAGGTTAGGTTAGGTTAGGTTAGGTTAGGTTAGGTTAGGTTAGGTTAGGTTAGGTTAGGTTAGGTTAGGTTAGGTTAGGTTAGGTTAGGTTAGGTTAGGTTAGGTTAGGTTAGGTTAGGTTAGGTTAGGTTAGGTTAGGTTAGGCTAGGTTAGGTTAGGTTAGGTTAGGTTAGGTTAGGTTAGGTTAGGTTAGGTTAGGTTAGGTTAGGTTAGGTTAGGTTAGGTTAGGTTAGGTTAGGTTAGGTTAGGTTAGGTTAGGTTAGGTTAGGTTAGGTTAGGTTAGGTTAGGTTAGGTTAGGTTAGGTTAGGTTAGGTTAGGTTAGGTTAGGTTAGGTTAGGTTAGGTTAGGTTAGGTTAGGTTAGGTTAGGTTAGGTTAGGTTAGGTTAGGTTAGGTTAGGTTAGGTTAGGTTAGGTTAGGTTAGGTTAGGTTAGGTTAGGTTAGGTTAGGTTAGGTTAGGTTAGGTTAGGTTAGGTTAGGTTAGGTTAGGTTAGGT